>OY735262.1:12505861-12567454 GCA_963457715.1 Argyresthia albistria
CGCTGCTGCACGACCGCTTCACCGAGCAACTTCTCGAAACCGCCAAGGTACCTACTGGACCACACCATCTGTCTATACTGTACTCTTGTGGTCAATGTGACGTTGAATTGCACAAAACAAAGCAAGTTGTGTTTGTGTTCTATCTACCTTTATAAAGGTTGTAGTGCCTGGCCCACTTGGCCTACTCAGTTCACCAGCTGGGTAGGAGGCTTGGGTGTTCAAGGAGTTCAAGAGTCGATGTCGTGTCTCCCGTGATGGTCAGCCTGGTTTCTATTGTGGATGCCAATCCATCTGCTCGACTTCCACCCCTGCACCCCTGAGTACTTCCACTTCCATGCACTCAGTGTGAAACCAGCACCCATAGCATGCCTTCCCCCGCGGGGGGTCGCGAGAGAGTGAGAGCGCGCGCTTTGTCTCTGTCCCTCACCTTCCGCGACAACACCTGCCCCCGCGCACGGCATGCTTGCTACGGTTGCTGATTTCACACTAGACATTGTAGTATTTGCTTGATAAATCGTAAATATCAATTTGATATGTTCTGTTATCCACAGAACCAGACGTCTTCGGAAAGAAATTTCCTCGAAGTGTTACTCAAGGACATCAAAAGCATGATCCAGTTCTCATCGATAAACTAATCAAATGTGAGTCGCAATGATTATGTATTTATACTAAGCAATTAATTAAATAATGTGTTAAATCTGTATGTTATGATTTTCATTCACAAGTGGGGTAAACTGGGAATATGGAGTTTAAGTAAAGGCATGTTTTGGTTAAACAGCAGTTTATAATACATCGAGCAATCCAAGTTGATTGTCACATTTATTCTATACACTGGAAACATGTTAGAAGAATATTTCATCTAAATCTTCTGTTCAATATCACAAAGATAAGAGACACACTTATTCCGATAAAACGTATTGTTATAGAAGACAACATTATTGAAGAATTGTTCAGAGTTTGTGATCTGTACCGGAAGCGCGCTCAGTACATCCTGAGCCTCCCCACTCCTTTTCCTCAACTCTTCCTCAACAACACTCAAATACTTGATCGCAGATTTGTTCATCAGGTTACAGAGTATTATACCATCGCTGGCCGTGAAGCCAGTCTTCTCAAAACACTTCTTACATAATATAAATAATACACTAACATTAAAATGCGTCAAACTGTTGAAGTTACGCAATATCACTGACTCTCCGTCCGACAATTCCTGCAATACATCGAGGAGGATGTTGAAACACCTCTTTTCGTGTGTCGCGTATGTTTCTGTGTCCATTTCGGGAAAACTGATAGTTTTCCACTCATCTGTGTTGCAGTCCAGGTAGCCAAGGTCCTCTGATTGCGCCGCTCGGTGTCCGCCGAGTATGATGTGCTTGAACTCCTCCTCAGCCAATATCTGCTGATACAGCTTGAATATTGGCACAAAAATGAACTTAGAACTGTTAACTTTGGTTAGAGGCTTTCCGTATGTAAATTCAAGCTCCAATTTGAAGTCATCATCAAACATAGTTTTCCACGTCACTCTTTCGTTCAAAAATATCAGTGGGTTCGACACGACGTCCGTATGGAGGAAAGCATTCCAGTTTTTCGCTTTCTCTTTCAAGGACATGACTGAATACAACTGACGTTCTGAGTAGGACCCTCTGTGGTATCTGGGATTAGTATTAACTTTCTGATCATCCTGGTGAAGTATACCTTTCAAGATCTCCTGGTCAAAGTGCAAAGGCTTCAAGTCATACAGTCTCAAAAATGCCGTGGCAACAAGCATTCTGATTTTCTTCATGTCTGTGTGAAGTGTTATGTTCTTTTGCATCAAATACGCTTGTAGGTTGTTATTGATCACTTGGCACTGTATTGAGCAGAAGTAGTATGCACATTCTTTTATTTGTTTGATGAATTCCTCTGGGATGGCTGACAGAGGGAATAGTGACGCATTTTTGTACAGTTCCGTGCCGTAACTGGACTTTAGAGTTGGAATGTACGGCTCCAGGTATTCACTGCCTTTAAATTGGAGGCAAATGGCGTACACTTCGGAGTTTCCTTGTCGTGACGTCACGGGCTTGTAGACATCGACAAACTCGAACAAGTTGTTGATCAGATACAGCAGGTTGACGGTGCTGTGTTCAAATATTGTGAACAGCTTGAAGATTAATGTGCCACCTGCAATAAATATTCAACATTTAAAACACCATGTTTCTAGTTTGGATGCTGAGAAGTATTATGAAAAACATCATCCCCTTGATGAACCACCCATTCATGAACTTTGAATACTCTATAGCTGCGGCGATGGGCTAGCCCCCTGCTATGCGATTTGGAGTGGGCTCTGTCAGCCCGTATGGGAAAAGGCGTGACGCGGTCTCACTACATGTGGTTTGCACAGGGCTTTGAAAATTTGAGGTTTAAAGAAACGGCCTATGCCCAGCAGTGGGTCTATCTAGGCTGAGCATGATGATGATGCAGACTTCAAGATTATTTTTATAACAGTGACTCGACAAGTTCTGCCATACATGTAAATAAATGATGATGACGACGAAATATGATGATGAGTGATAAGGTCTGCTACAAACCTTCACTAAGCGCCTGTAGTGCTGTCACGATCTCACAGTAGTGCAGAGGAGAAGTGACCTCTTCTTGAGCATCGGGCTTCTGGAGACAGTCTATGGATCCATCGGCTGTTACTAGAAGGACCTGCAACACAATTCACAATAATTGAATATGGGTAAGTAATTATCCAGTAGAGTTATGGAAGAATATGAAAATCTAAATGATCACTCCACTTTTAATTCAAAAATAAATAAAATCTTTGTTGTATGAGCAGTACAAGGGCAAGTTTCCAATAAGGTCATGTTTATGTTATTTTCCAAATATACAAGTATCTTTACTGGCCTGGCCTCATAATTTTGATGCATTTGCCTACCTTCCCCAATGCCCTGGCTCTCTTGATGATAGCCTGGGAGTTCTCCCAGTCCATTAGGTTTCCGGTGTTGTCCAGCCCAAAGTCCCAGTTGGGGAGTGTGTGGAACATGAAGCGGTCATCGCTGATCATGTTGGATGGTGAGTTGCCTTCGTAGTACGGGTTCAGGGTGCTGGCGACCCATTGCCACTGGAACATCAAAAATAGCCTAAACTTTTTTTAATAGTTCAGTAAAATGTCAACTGATATTGGCAACACTTTATGGCTGCTTGTGCTTATTATCTGGTTCGCCGACACATCTTAAATAACAATAGTTCGCCTTTGTTCAGTTGTTCGAGTGGTATGCTTCTGTGAGAAGGGGTTAAATAATAATATCTTGACAAATTCCAAAGTAATATCAAATTACTGTCTGAAAATAGACGTAACTATGCCTCTGCCAGCCCATGGGAAATGGTGTGACACCAAATTGGGTAGCAATCTAGGGAGACTGCTCTGCTCGTGGTACTGGTAAGCTTTTATCAACCCTTGGTTGGGGTGTCATCTCAAGTTTAAAGAAAGCATTTCAAGTATGGCAGTGCGCATCAAGAGAACTCAATAGCTAAGGAAGGATGACACACAACTGCTGTATTCAAAGACATTTGTATAAATACACAGCTGTGCTTACAAAATAAATATGTAAATTTATGCATTACCTCAATGTCTGGATGGTGGCACTTCAAGTAATGATTCAAAGACGTTATAAACGCTCCCGGCGCTTCACACAAATGCAATGAGACCATTTTGCCTTCCACCACAGCTTGGTCTGGCACTACGTTGTAAGAGTAGGCGCACTCATAGAACTTGGTCCAGGCTTGTGTGAGAAACTCGGGGTTGACGAGGCTCCTGGTCTTCCAGCCGACCTCCCCAGCTGGGTTTCGGCGCCGAGTGTGGCTGCTCCACTCCTCAATGTTAAAGTCATTCAACTGGCTCTTGTGGAAGTTCAGTTTAGACTTCAATGTGTCCAAATCTTGTATCTTCCACGGCACATGGGAGAACCAGTCTCCGATGCCTGGCAGCGACCACTGATTGTTATTACGGAAGCGAAACTTCTTGTTAAACAAATTGTTTAATTCATCGTCGAAGTTGGATTTGCGGTGGCCTTTGTGAAATTTATACCGCGACTGCAGGAAGCTGTTGTCCATGTTATGATCCATTATGGGTGGGACTGCTTAGCACAGTTCAAAAAGATTTTCTGATAGTCAGCCTCACAAATACGCGACCAGTGGATAACCTGAATTATCTACCTACATTTTTACATTTTGTAAACAAATGGCAAAATCTCGGCAAAATGTGCGCACTGAACTTTTTTTTCATCATTGAATGAAAGAATTATCAATTTTATTTTTTATTTATTGTTCTGAGGTTGGTCCAATCTCAGAACAACGGTCCAATATACTCTTTGGCCGTGCACAGAATAAATCTCCAGGGCCGTAAAACAATATACAAAAAAAAAACCCTGTTCCGAGTCACGCCAAAATCTATTACAGCGTCTATAGCGTGTAGAGTTGAAAACTTCCAGGTGATAAAAGGACGAGGATTAATAAAGAGTTAGGAACAGATTGGACACTGTACATACACGTTCAACTAAAAAGCGACCCTTGCTACAACGCAACAAAGTACAATTCATGCTGTGTAGCGCTGCGCCCGCACTTCGATTACTTACCTAAAAGTTGCCTCTCTTTCTGCCGCGTAACGCTATCCTCGTCTGAAGCGGCACGTGAAACTAAGGGTTGTCTCTTGTCACAAATAAAACTGAATATTTACTTACTAACTACGAACTGTACGAACCACTTACTATTACTAGATTTGTGAATAACATTTATAATATAGGTAGTATAGGTAGGTACCTACCTAACCTTTTACATAATGGCCAGAAATCCTATCGACAGTCAGTAGGACCTCAGAACAATAACTAAAGCAAGTAGGACAGTGACCTTTAGTCATCTCTGCATGCAGTGACGCAAGGAATATAATTACAAACAAAGTGCTAAGTTGACTTTGTCAGGTCATCATGCTAAATAAATCCGGAAATTACGAAGTTATAGAAACCGCCACAATAATAGTCCGGGAGCCGTCTCCCGAAAATCGCTAGAATAAAATTTTAAAAACTAGCTGCCCCGTGCAGCTGTGCATATTTTTAAAACCGTTCGAAATTAAACAAAGACGAACACTAAGGGCCACTTGTTCCAAACTTTTGATATTCGCTAAATTAAGTTTAATCGCCGATTTCGTGCAAGGACAATTTAAGTTGTCAAACAGGCCAAGATTATATGCCTATCTGGTACCCACTTAACATTGCTGCGTTTTATTGATATTGCACTTAAACTTCATTTAGCGGCTGCAAAAAGTCTGGTGCATGTTGCACTAAATATTACTAATAAGGGGCCAATTCTCTAGGGCACACTCACTAAAATTACTTGACAATATTAGCTCCGACGTTCTTATGTGGTTGCCATAGATTCCATTTTCGAACTCACTTTTGAATTATTTTAATGTACTGATACATTAAAATAATTCAAAAGTGAGTTCAAAGTGGCATCTATGGCGACCGTATAAGAACTGTCGGCCTTAAGGTTGTCAAGTAATTTTAGTTAGTGTAACCTAGAGAATCGGCCACAATGCTAATATAACTAAACTTAATATACTAAAACATAATATTACTTTATTTCTTTACATTGTTTTTTAGTTGAACGAATAAGCAAACGGTCAAGTACTAGGTAATTAGGGTTAGTATAGGAAAAAATAATATAAAATCACACACTAAATCTCACACTAAAGTCCTTGTATACCAGACCTGCGTCCTTAGTATACTGCTGTACGCTTCCGAAACTTGGACCACTTACACAAAGCAAGAACGCAAACTTAATGCCTTCCATATGCGCTGCTTGAGGACGATACTTGGAGTCACTTGGAGAGACAAAATGAGCAACGAGGCAGTTCTCTCAAAGACAAGCTGCTGCAGCAATACCGCCATGCTGAAACAACGAAGATTGCGTTGGCTTGGCCACGTACATCGAATGGCCCCCGAGAGACTTCCACGCCAAGTAATGCTGAGTCAAATTGCAAACGCGAAGAGACCTGTAGGGCGCCCAAATCTACGGTTTAAAGACTCCTGCAAGCGGGACACGATCAGTTTTGGAATACCGACCGACTGCTGGGAAAACCGCGCCGAAATGAGACCTGAATGGCGCCATGAGATCAAAATTGGAGTTTCCAACCATGACGAAGACTGGCTGGAGAACATAAAGCAGAAAAAGCTTCGCTGTGCCTCATCTCCTCCAACGGATTCGTGTGCAATCGATGTGGCAAGAAATGCCGTGCCGCAATAGGGCTGTATAGCCATCAAAGACGATGTGGGGTGCAACTAACACACTAGCGCTGCAACAATCATCTCCACAGATGTTGTGGCCAGAAGAGATACAGATCAGCTGAGCGCTAGGCCCAAAATGTACTGAGTTAATAAAAAAGCTTTTAAAAATAAAGTTGCTCTGATCAAGTCGGTCCCATAGTGAAAGTTGTTCAGAATTATGTCCCTAACAACCCTCTTTCGGCTTGTACACCCCTTTCTGTTACACCCTGTATACTATACTCCCCCTATACGGTTCGTTACCTATGTACAATGTTGTAACCGTTTCGCGAATGTATAGTGCGACATAAAAGAGAAGAAAATAAATAATGGCAACATAAGTGACATATTAGAGCACTATTACGTGTTTTTATAGACAATCCAAATATGACATTAAAGAAAACACGCAGTATTCTGTGAATGTTGCCATCATTTAATTTCTACTCTTTTAAGTCGCACTATATCTCTGCTCTGTTTTGTGAATATTACGACGACCCTGGCTATTATTTCGGACTTTGGTCAGAGTGTCGATAAGGGGGCGGAAGCCCCTACTAATGATTTCCGTAGATCTGAGGGGTTACTATCAACTCTTTAGCAGGACCTAAACCGGGCAGTTCTGCTTTTTTCATACAAATTCATAACATTCTAGTATTGAAAACGCAAAACGGCCCGGTTTAGGTCCTGCTATAAGAGTTGATAGTAACCCCTCTGATCTGTCACTTGCTCAACTGCTACTTTTACTCTTGGCAATCTGTGTCACTTGCTCGCTGATGATTTGTTTTTGTTTTGACGTGACAACGTCTTATAAATTGGTTTGCCGGGTGACACTTCAAGAAACTGCGTTACGCTCCGCTCACGTTATGCGCTCACAATGAGAGCGAGTGAGAGGCACGCGTCCCTTCCACTCGGGCATGGTTAGCCCGCCTAAGAGCGAGAGAGACAGACATAAAAAGTGAAAGGCACGCGTCGCGTAATGTTTTAAATATAATTCTTTGTATAAATAAATGTTTTAAATTGTTACTATTATTTCATCCTTCTTCCTACTATACGAATGAATATTCACATTAAAATTATTTTACCACTCAAAGTCGTTGTCACGTAAAACTTTCGCCCGTATACCGACTTTACAGGCAACCAATTTTTTGTAATGGTTTTTGTTGGTTGTCGCGGTTGTCGTTTGATTGATTGACGGCTTTGACTTGTTGACCTTTTCTTGCTGACCACAGATTATGTTCTTCGGTTGCTATTATTTGGACTGCAACTTTTCTCAACTCATGTCTGGCCTACGACATCTAGTGACGAACTTGGAACTACTGAAGTTGTTTTTTTTTTAAATCCCCCATTGGTGACGGCGGCAAACGGTGTTCAGACGTTCGCCCAACGCTTAACCTCAAAATTTGGATGAAATCGACCATTTCTTTTTTTCGTTTTAGCCGTGTTTCTCTCGATTAATGTATTTGAAGAAACGAGGAAATATGTAGGGTCATCTTTATCAAATGAAACTTTTATTTGGCACGCAAACACAAAAATCATCATTTGGCACAGAGTAAGTGACGTCCATATTGACGTCTGTGGCATCCTCTGACGGCCAACGTAGCCAGCAGTATGTTCTTCGGTTGTTATTATTTGGACTGGCAATTCATGTCTGGCCTACGACATCTAGTGTCGAATTTCGAACTACTGAACTTGTTTTTTTTAAAAATCCCCCATTGTAAAATACACAATAAATTATTTTTTACTAACTTTGATATTTTATTTATTAGGTTCAACACTAATGTATGAGAGAGAGTGAGTAGATAAAGTAGTGTATGAAACTGCACATAACTAGGTATTAAAACTCTCGTGGGATTCTATTAAAAACCCACTCGTATTTTAATACCCCTCATTATGCAACAGTTTCATAAACTACTATTTCTTACCTTTACAAAAATAACAAAAACAAAAAATGATATAAAAATTAACAAAAAAAAAACTTGACACTGGCAAAAGTACAAAACGTACATTGCCTTAACAAAAAAAAAACTAATGCCATTTCGTAGAACGGTACAAACCGTACAAACTAAAAAACTAAAGCTTATCTTATCTTACTTGGAACCCACAGCCCTTCACGTCCTCCCGGGTAGTGCTTACGAGCGACAAATCATCATCTAATCATCTCAACTCAAGACATTATAATTTCCAGGTTCTCAAATGAGAACCTGACTGACCACTTGACACTGGCAAAATTAACCTCAAAAGAGGTTAGGACGCCATTAATAAAAAGAAGAAGCTTGTGAAAAAATCTGAAAAAAATATCCGGTTTCCTTCCATTTCCATGTAATTTTATGCAATGCAAGCCTTTCTAGTAGTAGTTAAATAAGTATAATACATAGTGGAAAGCCTTTCTGTTTATTTTGGCTGTTGGTAACGTCATTCATTGCTTTCCTTCACAGGAGCTGAGTTGACTAATGTTGACACCGATTAACACACATTTACTCTGAGATCTTACTTTACGTGACTTACAAAATGAACGACTCAAGACAAAGGGGACAGAATGACGATCGTAAAGAAGAAACTCCACCTTACTCCCGAGTTTTCGTTGTATGCAGTAAGCAGTTAACTGAAGAAGACTTGAGTGGACCTTTTGAGAAGTTTGGCACCATCGAGAGCATGTACATGCCGCGGGACAGAAACACCGGCGACTCCAAGGGGATAGCCTACATCAAATATACCAAGACCTCAGCTGCGGCTGCTGCAGTACAAGCTATGAACTTGGTGTGTATTAAAAACACACATAAACCCCTAAAGGTGATGGTTGCCAACCAAAAAAATGACGACGACAGCATTGCCCCTGAGAGCAAATACATGAGGCTCTTTATAATGCTAAGTAAAAATGATACAGAGGCAGATATAAAAAATCACTTCTCCACTTTTGGAGAAGTCCACTCAGTTTATGTCCAAAAGAATAAAGGGAAGTTTGCCTATGTCTCCTACAAGACATTCCTCGATGCTGCACGAGCTTATGAGGAATGTGACAGGAAGTACAAAGCTGTTTTTGCAACACCAAAAGAAGAGTTGAAAAGAAGCAGAGATAGCTTTGAGTCCAACATGGGCTCATTCAACTCAAGTAATAGTAGCTTATTCCAAAAAGATCGGTTAGTTCCTCTTGACCCGATGATGCCCAATTCATCTCGAGGCTGTAAAAGAATTTGTGTGACTGTGACACCACACTTAACTGAGAGATACATTGGTAACTTGTTCAACATCATACCAGGCATGTTGAACCTTCAGTACTCTATTGACACCTACAATGGTACTAGCAAAGCTATTATTACTTATGACAATGACAAATCTGCTGCTCTAGCTGTGGAAAGAGTTAACAACTTTGAGTTCCCATCAGGAGAGATAGTTAGTGTAAAACTTGATGACAATGTCATAGCTACAGCAGCCAAGACTCTTACGAATATGGTTAACACTTTGAGAAATGCAATGGATGTGGGCACCTCACCAAATGAGTTGGTACAGCTTGCTGATGCCATAGCTCACGCATCAACTCTGATCAAAGTAGCTTCAACAGGAATGACAGAATCCTTAGACACATCAGGCTACTGCAGTGTGAGGTTGCCTCCGACACAGGATCTTGTGGACGGGAGATCACATGTTGCTAAGAGGTGCTTTATAGTCTGCAAGCCGCATCCTCCACCTCCCCATGTATTGAAGGATGTGTTTTGCCGTTTTGGTGACTTGATTGACGTTATGACATACCCCAACAAGACTTTTGGTTTTGCTAAATATGCCTCAGCAAGTGCGGCTGATGATGCCATAGGCACTCTCAATGGGGCAACAGTCTCTGGGATCAAGCTGAAAGTGTTGGAAGCTGACGAGAAACAGGCGATCGAAGACAACTCTGACAAAAAGAGAATGAAGATGGACATAGATTCCAAAACAATTTAGAATTTGACCTCTTGACATTACTACTGTGTATAGATTTCAGAATTTCTGATTTTGATGAATGTCTCTTTAGTTAAGGTACTTACTGTATTAGATTAGATGAGACTTCTGATGCTGAGTGTAGATCCTGTAACTTACTTATTTACCTACTTGTGATGATGAATACTCTAGCAGTGGCATAGCAAAAACTTAACATAAATTGAGTGAATGCTACATTTAACTGTGAATGATTTAAGTAAGACTTAACATGACCTTTGATGATGAGTTACTAAAATAAAGACTTTGACTTGTGATCCTTTTATAGGCCTACATGCACACACCAGGATGGCATGGCACAGTGTTTGACCGTCCCAAACAATACTGGAGGATACCATGTGGTCCTGATGAGAAGGCCTTGTTTTCATAATAGTTTGACATGTAAAACTTTACATTGACTGCATCCATCCATATTAGTCCATGTCCATACAATGCCTAAACTTAGCTCCCATAGTCTAGCCACTGAGATGAGAGAGAATGTGATCCTGACTATTCCCGACACATGTCAGTTTGGGATGATGCAATCCCCTTTGTGGGAGTGAGATAGAGTGAAAAGTAGCATGGGACAGACAGGGACATCGACATGTGTCAGGATTGCATTCTCTCAGCGGCCAGAGTATAGTGATGGAACATGATTAACATCAATGCAACACAATACAAGTCTGTTTTTTTCCTCGCAAGTGTGTGTGCATTGATTAATTACACCCTTGGCTATCTTACTGTATAATGAACTTTCCACACTTGTAACATCATAACATAATCCATCCACCATACCCCTCACTACTGATCAATCAATCAGTTTGAGCTTTGTTCTGGCAGTTCAATCTGCTAGGAAGTTGGACTGACAAGAGAACCATTATTCAACCAACTAAATAGTAATCAAACTCAAGCTGTAGTAAATAGGTTTTATTCATATTCAGTTCTTATTTTGAAGTAAAAAGCTAATTTCATTGATAATTCCCAGCAGAGTCCTGATAGTTTCATTGTAACATAGGGCGGCATCACCCAACTGGTTTTTCTCTGAAGACACATTTGCTTGTGATACCTTGGTCTTAGCTTCCACCATCTGAAAAACATTGATTTTATTATTAGGGAAACTCTACAGTGGTATTTACTGAGATATCAATAATATACATCAATAGATATTGTAATGTCATCACCTTGGAAAATAATTGTACATAGTGCACCAGTTCATGGAACTTATCTTCAAGTAGCGGATCTTTTTTACCATCACACTTGATAGATTTGAAATTAGCCAAGCGTTTAGACAGAGTCTCTAGGCTTGTAGCAGTCTTCTCGAGATCACTGCTGAACTCGCAGTCACTTGGCAGGTGTCTTGTTGCAGTCTTCTCAAGATCACTGCTGAACTCGCATTCACTTGGCAGGTGCGTGTGAGGTGTCAATGTAACATCACAGCTTCTTATTTGCTCTAATTGTGTCTTCATCTCTTGTGCTATGTCTAAAAGATTGTCGTAATATTCTTCCATGTCAGCCAGCAAGACTCTAGGAGGGTCAGCTTCTAGGAACTTTGAAATCTCGTCGTGGCGAGCTACATCATCTTCAATGTCTCGGCTACTTCCACAGTCAGCCACGTTTTGGACTGATAAGAAAGTCTCTCGTAATTCGTGCATCAACTTGTAGGAGTCGTTGATGGAATTGTCGAGATCCATGGTGATAGTTGGGATCTCATGAATCTTTCCTGACGATATCAAGTAATTAGTGAATTCTGTATACATACACAAGTCTTTATCTTTAGTATCCACGGACATCTTCTGATTTATATGTAACTATAGTGGAAACGAGTTATGTCTTCAATTGTCTGAAAATATAATTGAAATTTCAAAATTCTCACGTTAACAAACGAACGGTAAAACGGGTAAAGTCCACAGAACACAATTACTCTGGCTGGTTACGGCTGGTAGAGTCTGGCCAGTGACCAGTGAAAGAAGTCCCAAGAAAACCGCGGCAAATTTAAAAAATCTTAATGTGGCCACATTTACTGTACACCGAATTAACGGAGTTGATACTTTGATGTTTTTTTAAATTTTATTGTTCGATACCTATTTACTCTCATGACTTGGTTGATTGGTTGAAAAAGAGAATATCATATTAGTAAAAACGCGCGTTCGTAAATTCATAGAGCATTGGATGGGTTAAGTAGGTACCTACTGAATATATATTTTACCATGCCTATACAGTTTCCCACTGCTGGGCAAAAGCCTTCATTTCGAGTATAAAGTAAACATATTTAATTAATAAACTTGTGGGAATCGGCCCAGGAGCGCGATGCATGGAAACGGGGAAGAGAGGCCTTTGCCCAGCAGTGGGATGCTATAGGCTAATAATAATAATAAATAATTCTGTTTTATAGTCACAATCAGACTCAAATAATTCAAAACCCGTATTTAAGCCACCTGGAAACAAATATGAGTAATTGAAATCAACCACATTTAAATAAATGTATAATATCCAAAAGAACAGATAAGTAACTGAAATTAAAGAAAAATAATAAATAGTCAAGTAAAGTATCAAGATATTGAAAGCAAAGTAACAATTCGTTTGACAAGTAAATAATGTTGCCATCATTAAAGTTTGAAAACTACTAAAGGACAGGATTCGCTGGCCAGACTATATAGACGCCAAACAACTTGAACAAATGACTTAACGATCCGCGATTGTGAATAACAATCGCTAAACCACTCGATTGTTGAAATCATTCAAAGTACCTATTCGAATAATCCTAAAACAATCGATAATATCGAGGAAGTCGTGAAGCGTAAGCAGTCAGTGGTCTAGTGGTTTCATTCGTTGGGATTTCCGATAGTTTTAAGCTCATGTAAAAGTAAACTCTATGCTCTGAGAAAAAGTACCTAATTTTGTGTGGAACATTCTATCAGAAAACTATCGAAATTCATGAATAGTCTGTATCCGATTGTTCGTAAACTTTATTGCGCCCCGATAAGGAAAAATTTTGATTGTATGTACGAGTGAATAGAAAGATAAACGAAACAACAAGTGTAAGCGAGAAAGAAATATAAACAACATGGCGTCAATTGTGAATAACAATCGTTAATCCCGAAATCGCTAGTTTATGTTTGTCACGCAAAAGTGATCTTTATGTACTCAGAAAAAATATCCAATTTTGTGTGGCAAATTCAATCAGTAACCATCGAATTTCACAAATACTACTAGTTTGTATTCGATTGTTTGTAAAATGTATAAAAAAAAAACGCTCAATTTGGTATGGCAAAGTAAATGAAGGAATGGTTTCACTCGATTGTGTGAACTAGTTATAGATTGTTTTCAAAGTCGATTGTTAATACTATTCACTATCAAACCACTCGATTGTTTGAACTATTAACAATCGCCCATCTTTAACCTTGCATGCGCAGAAACCGATATTGGGCACCGCGGTATGGGGTGCGGGTCGCGGCGTGTGGAAGGAGGGAGCATCGCATCGAGCGCGCCAAGCCACGGCCACCCACGCAGTAAAAAATGTTGGGGGTTTTTTTTTCGAAAAAGCAGTTTTTCGGGGGTTTTTTGGCGAGGTCTGGGGGGAAATACACAAAGCCATCTGGCAACACTCACGCTATTTGTAGATCAGTCAACCATCGCTTCCCGCTTTGAGTTCACGTCTCGTCGCTGCCCAATACACTTGCGTGCAGTGAAATCACGGATAAAAAAAACGCGTGTAGCACCGTACACGTGTTAGAAGTAAAACTTCTGTAGCTAGATCATTAAGTGGTACCTATACTATACACCTATACCTACCTATACTAAAAGAGATTTAAATTTCCAATTTTGAGATCCAATCTCTGCTTCAAGTTACTTTTAAGTTTCAGCCGTCCGATTATTTGAAATTATTTTATACTTGTACTTACTTTTAATACGTCATGTCATTTATTTCCCACCATTCCTTATCTACAATTTGTCGCGCTCGTGGTGATATACTTAACTCATTCAATAGTGTCACTACTATTTGCATCTCGCTCAGATTATATACCATCTGACGTCACGTCTTTAAGCCGTCTCGCTCAAATGTATGCATTGCTTTGCTTGTTTTAGAAATCCATATCGACCCGTGTGACATTGATGAAACTCTTTTCTTACAAACTGTATGGATCGCATCGCACAGCTGTCAAACATAAGTTCCGGTTCCAACAAAAGAGGTTGAACGAAGTAGTTTGAGTCATGCTAGTTGGTTTTGTTTTTCCGAGCCAGCGGCGGCGGCGGCGGCGCCATCTTGGCCATACCGGAAATCAAGAACTCGTGGAAGAATGCTTAAAATAATTTTTATTTGTTAACGTTTCATCAGGTTTTTCTCTCACTAATTAACATTCTTTATTGTACGAATGTATTATTATCTTATCTGATTAGTTAATAATTGAAACAAAAAGTAAACTTTAGAAAAAACCGACTTCCACAAACCCTATTTGATTAGATTGAGTTTAATACAAACTGTAACCCCTTATCCCCCCCCCCCCCTTGGGGAATTAATTTTGTCAAATCCCATATCAGTGCTACCCCACGCTACTAAGGAACCCCTGTACAAAGTTTCATGGCTCTAGGTCCACCACCGGTTTAGGCTATGCGTTGCCTGCTCGTCAGCCACGCATTGTATTTGTACCTAGTATTGAGCAGTTGTGGCCATATTGGTCTTCATCAGCAATTCCGCATCACAATATTATGCTTACCATGTGCATTTGCACGAGTTATTATGAAAAACACAAAAATCACTATAGGTCTGCCTATAATATTTGAAGAGTTCCCTCGATTTCTCCAGGATCCCATCATCAGATCCTGACCTGGTGTCAATGGGACCAATGGGAAGGTAAACCCTTTCAAACAAAAAAATAATTTTCCAAATCGGTCCATCCGTTTAGGCGCTATCGGGGTGTAGACATAAAAAAAAAAAAAAAAAAAACAAACATCCGGACGAATTGTAAACCTCCTCCTTTGGGAAGTCGGTTAAAAACCGTATTGAAAATAGTTGCGGTTTTAAAAGTCTTCAGCCGACCCTGACGTCACCGATTCCAATTTCCGTTACATTTCTTAGCCACTCGTGATAGCACCCGGCTAGTAGCAATTGAAAAGCAAATATATGAATAACCCACAGTTGAGAGGTTAAATAAATTTTACCCCCGTGCCCCAAGAAGTTTTACTTCAAAAATGCCTCGACGTCCGAACGTAGTTTTAAAAATGCAAGCCAGAAAGATGGTATATGATGAGTTTTCTATCGATGGAGATATTATTATGTTTTATAGGTGTACGTGAAAAAACGTAATTTTAGGGAATTTCAATCGTGGGTATCCCATAAAAAATCTTGTCTTTTGTTAAATCAATATTCTTTGTTAATAGACACCAATAAAGACGACAAATGTCGCTAAATAATTTACAGTTTTATGTTGAAAGTCATATCCACAGACCATTAAATCTGTATAGTTTGCAGCAAATGTACCTACTTCGCGTGTCTCAAACAGTTATTGTGCACCTGTTACCGCTCAGTCCCTCATGCAAATGGTACAGTATATTTTCAAAGGAGAATGGGCAAAAATGTATGGACCCTGGTACTGGTCGCGGCCACTGAGGCGACATATCCAAATCGATTCCTTATAAATACAGCTGTCAAGATTACTTAGTTTGAAATCTCTATATTATTTAGGTAAAAAGTTATGTATGAAGCTTCAAAATATACGAAAAACGTCAACTAAAATGAACAAAAAAGATGATACCTGCTTGTTTCGCTATTGTTTTACGATACAATGGCATTGTCCTGGACCAGATTTTAAGCTTGTCCTTTACTTGTCCGCTTCTCCGCCGCCCCTCGTTACCCCCTGTCAACCCCTCCCCTTAACTCTTTGTTGCGATAACGTGCGCCAACGCAGTTATCTCAGTTGCTCTTTGTTTCGCTTCGTGTCAACTGCGTTTATCTGTGCTCTCAATTGTGATCTCGACTACTTGGCTTGCCTACCGGACTTGGATCGGTTTCATCGAAATGGACGACGTTTTGACTTGAATTGGACTTTTGTACTGTGCTTTGTGATCTGGACTAGCATTTTATCAGTAATTATTTTCAATTAAAAGACTGTGACGGATCCTTGCCCGGTCGGCCCACGACGTCACGGCTTCCCCGCCGTCGCTGCCGCCTCCGCTGCCAACGCGTGCTGGCCCCGCGGCTCGGTCGGCCCACGACGTCACGGCTTCCCCGCCGTCGTCGCTGCCGCCGCCGCCGCTGCCGTTGCGTCCTTGCCCTGCGGCCCGGTCGGCCCACGATTTCACGGCTTCCCCGCCGTCGCAGCCGCCGCCGCTGCCATTGCGTTCTGGCCCCGCACATACGCAACCATGCCATAGACACATACTACAATTTATATTAGATAGAGGTTTCAGAGACTCACTGCGTCGAATCGAACAGTGGGGATATGAACCCCATATGCCCCTTACCAAGCAAATGAATCACGGTTAGTTACTATTTGTCGCTGGGTAATCGAAACTGGCCGCACCCGGTACCAAATTGCCCATAATGCCTTATACCTTGACCTTGATAGTCAAATATCTTTTAACCTAAATAAGTTACAACTTCGTTCTCATACAACTTTTTGTTGCTTATAATTAGTTCTACCCGATAGCAGCTGTTTCGAAACTGGTTGGCCCGGTACCAAAATGCCCATAATGCCTTATACCTTGACCTTGATAGTCAAATATCTTTTAACCTAAATAAGTTACAACTTTGGTCTCATACAACTTTTTGTTGCTTATAATTAGTTCTACCCGATAGCACCTGTTTCGAAACTGGCTGCGCCCGGTACCAAAATGCCCATAATGCCTTATACTTTGACCTTGATAGTCAAATATCTTTTAACCTAAATAAGTTACAACTTCGGTCTCATACAACTTTTTGTTGCTTATGATCAGTTCTACCCGATAGCAGCTGTTTCGAAACTGGCCGCGCCCGGTACCAAATTGCCCATTGTCCTTTTCTATCGATTGAACTAAGTATGTCCCCGCGCCTCACCGTCCGGCTTGCGACAGAGACGCGGGGACAATAACAAGAGAAAAAAAACTATACTATCCTTCCTTCTCTATCTATTCTGTGTGGGTTGTATATTGTGTGTGTTATGTCGATGGATGAAGATAATTATGAAATGATATGTATAATGTTCCAAACCATCACCATTGTTGTAAACCATAATTATGTTGGAAAGAAACCGATTACAGTCATTATTTATAGATAGATTGATTTATTTGTTTCGCAATCATCTGAGTACATATGCCTGCGATCAATACCCCCATGAGTCAGCTTCAAGGAGAAAATATGAGAGACTTACCTAAACTTAAACTTCCAGGTACTCTGGATTGTGATCGGGGAAAATTACTCCGGATGCAAACAATTGGTCGTCTACGGCTTCCTCTTAATATCCTTATTCCAATCTCCTTATTGGCACCATCTGCATTAGAAAATCACATATGACTCCTCGGTTAAAAGGAGTCCCAAGTACACTGAAGCGTTTCAACACATCAGAGCAAGTTAGACAAACATGTCATTTACACAAGATTATTAATTAGGATTCAATAAATCTGTCAATAGTATCATATCTCATAAGTAGCTGTACTTCAGACCTTGCTCATAGCAACGGGTCATACATATAGGTTCTACAGACCCCTGCCCCCCCTTCACGCAAGGGGATAAAAAACAAACATACCAGGGAGCTCAGGGCGGTGTGCACACCATGGACCGGGATTCAAACCTCAGCCATCCATTAACATAGACCTCATGTCTCAAGCCCTCTCCCTCTCTGGGCTACCACCTCAGCATTTATAAAAGATGTGGAAGTGGCCGCGACCACTTCCATGCACTTGTACCCTTAAGATGCCACTGCAACGGGGGAGGATTTCACATACCAGCGACACACGCAAGTTATCAACAAGACCATGTCCACGCACACGTCCTCCTGCCCAACAACTCTGGGCGGATGCATACGCACACGTCTTCCTGCCCAACAACTCTGGGCGCATATCAACCACGGACATTTATATAAGATGTGGGAACGCCTCGCAAGACGCCCCATGCCACTACCCATCCAATAGGGTGGTCGTTTATATTCCATTTACACATGCCATCAACCCGGCATATTACATCTCAAATTACCACATCCATCAGTCTTCCAATTCTCTGATCCTGTCTGAAATTAGTGTTGCATTAGCCTAGTGTACTTAGCTTCAACATTATGGCAGCTCCAACAGCATCACAAACACTTTTACCATTAATCGGTTAACTTTTCATAGAAACTTTGAAATACACCATATTGACAAAAGTGAAGAATGTGAGGAAAAAATCCATAGACATTGAGCGGTAAAATTTATCGTAAAGTGAATGATTATTTGTCTATGGTTATTAAGCCCTCTTTACACTATCCGTCACATCAGTGTTGGCACGACGCAAAAAGGATGTTAGGTAATTTACATTCAATCAATTCGCGAAACTTCGCGACAAAGTAAGTATATAGTATTGTGCACACACATAGTAGCTGAAATTAAAGAAAAAAAAATGGTCTACTTGAATCAAAGTGTCAAAATGTTGTAAGCCAAGTGTAAACTAAGTAACATTTCGTTTGACAAGTAAATAATATTGCCAGCTTCAAAGTTTGAAAAACTACCAAATGACAGCACTCGCTCTGGCCAGACTCTATAACGTATCAGCCTGCATTACACGTTCGGCCAACGCGCACGGCCGAACTAGTTTCCTAGTTTGTTGGGTTGGCCACGGGCGGGCGTTGGCCGGTCGGCAATCTATCTCTTGTCGGTTTTTCGTGATCACTGCGTATTACCCCCTGTTCCGAGTCACGCCAAAATCGATTACAGCGTCTACGAAGCCGTTACGAGTCAGTTTTGGCGATACAAAACGATGGCATCGTACAGTCTTAACAAAATAAAATAGAAGCTGGTTTTAGGTGCAACTTGTACGCTACAGTTGGCTTTTATTACCTACGCATTAGGGGTTAAAACTTCATGAGCAGTTCACGCTCATGAAGTTTTATCGGGCAAAACAAAACGGGCCTTTTATTTTGTGAAGACCATACGCTGTTATCGATTATGGCGCTGATGGCGATATCATGGAACGCGACCTAAAAAAGATTTTTGCATTTTGGTGACAAATATTTTGGAAATTTCAACTTAATATTCCGGAAAAACAACGCATTTCCTCACAAAAAGAAAACCACTTTGGTCAGCAAAGTGACCACCAAGCCATCCAAACACCTTTTTATAATCAAATGGACGCTATAAAAGCCAACCCCATGTCTCGCCTACGACATCTGTTGGCAGCTTTCAGAACTATTTTTAGCTGTCAGAAAATCGCCAATCGCCATGCAATGCAATGCAGACAGTCAGACAGTTGAGTTGTCAATTGTCAAATTGTAAACCAAACAAATTGCACGTGTGATTTGTATTTTACACGAAATTAGCTTTCTCAATCTCAATAAAAATCCACAATTATGGTGAGGAAGTTAAAATTTCATGAGCAAAAATTGCTCAAAAAAGTAGATTTTATATCATGGAAAGTTGATAATAACCTAAACGAAGTAAAGGTTATGAAGAAATATTACGTGCAGAAGCGTGAAGACTACACAAAGTATGTTTTTTTTAACGTATTTTCGTAAACATAACGTAGTCCAGGTCCAGAGTGAGGAGGAAACCCCTGTTGCCATGCCCAGACCCAGATTTCGGTTAGGGTGTAAATATGGGGGCGCCAAGGAAAAAAAAATGTTTTTTTTTCGCTTTGAGGCAGCCTTGCTCTTGCTCAAGTGTTTAATAATTTTCACTACAACCACCACAACCTTTTTGTGTTTTCAGATACAACAAGCTATCAAGAGATATTCGAGAGTTGGCCAACAAGATAAAAGACTTGGATGCAAACAATGAATTTCGAACTGAAAGCAGCGCACAACTACTTGAAAAATTATACCAAATGGGTCTAATACCAACCAGATGGGATCTGGCTTTGGCAACAAATGTATCTGCTAGTTCATTCTGCAGAAGAAGATTACCAGTTGTAATAGTTCGAAGTCAGTACCAATACTGAGGAAAATAAGCTCAGTTGATTTGATTGATTACAATATTATGACTTGGCTCCTAACTTACTATTCTATTATGTACTTACTTTATAAATTTATGTTTGCAGATAAAATGTCAGAGAATTTGAAGGAAGCAACAAAATACATTGAACAGGGCCATGTGCGAGTTGGAGCAGAAGTTGTAAAAGACCCGGCATTCCTTGTCACAAGATCTTTGGAAGACTTTGTCACATGGGTGGATGGATCAGCAATTAGAAAACATGTGCTGGAATATAATGATATGGTACGAAGTTTTATATGATTGTGCTTCTTTAGGTGTGTCAACACAGTTTTGCAAAACTGAGCAATGTTTTAGTCGTGCTAAGTTAAATTTAATTTTTAATTTTTCTTTTTCAGAGGGATGACTTCGACATGCTCTGAAAGCTGTAACTGGCACTATTTTTAACTTAAAATATTTTTACTAGCATTAATAAAGTCATAGTCATAGTGTTGATAAGCCCCCTTATTAAATAATTAAGATTGCCTTGATATAAAATAAATCCATCCATATTGCCCAACCAAGGCTATAAGCAAGGTTACATGCAACGAATTGCACGGCACGCATACATGCAAGATGTGTACTGTACTGACTGTCTCTTGACTTTAATATCCCCACTTCGTGGTAGGTGTTCGTGTATTCGCCTACGCCTAATCGTGCCCTAACCTACATGTGTGGAGGGCGGTGATGTTAAACTATAGATAGCAAGTGTAGTCAGTTTATTTTTATCTTTGTGCACTAGGACTATCCTCTCAGCACCATCTTTCCTGTCCTGCCTAGGTTTGCTGGTAGAAATCTCTCTTAAGAGATAAGCTCGCCTTTGCGCACTATTATGTTATTTAAGTTTTATTATTAAGTTATTGTGCAATAAAGGATATGAATAGTTTCATTATCGATAGTTGACCTTGAAAATTAGGCGATACGCGTGTTGCGCCAAGAAAGTCGATACTATCGGCGCGTTTCGATAGTATCGAAGTTAAATACTATCGATAGTGTTGCGCCAAGAAAGTCGATACTATCGGCGCGTTTCGATAGTATCGAAGTTAAATACTATCGATAGTGTTGCGCCAAGAAAGTCGATACTATCGGCGCGTTTCGATAGTATCGAAGTTAAATACTATCGATAGTGTTGCGCCAAGAAAGTCGATACTATCGGCGCGTTTCGATAGTATCGAAGTTAAATACTATCGATAGTGTTGCGCCAAGAAAGTCGATACTATCGGCGCGTTTCGATAGTATCGAAGTTAAATACTATCGATAGTGTTGCGCCAAGAAAGTCGATACTATCGGCGCGTTTCGATAGTATCGAAGTTAAATACTATCGATAGTGTTGCGCCAAGAAAGTCGATACTATCGGCGCGTTTCGATAGTATCGAAGTTAAATACTATCGATAGTGTTGCGCCAAGAAAGTCGATACTATCGGCGCGTTTCGATAGTATCGAAGTTAAATACTATCGATAGTGTTGCGCCAAGAAAGTCGATACTATCGGCGCGTTTCGATAGTATCGAAGTTAAATACTATCGATAGTGTTGCGCCAAGAAAGTCGATACTATCGGCGCGTTTCGATAGTATCGAAGTTAAATACTATCGATAGTGTTGCGCCAAGAAAGTCGATACTATCGGCGCGTTTCGATAGTATCGAAGTTAAATACTATCGATAGTGTTGCGCCAAGAAAGTCGATACTATCGGCGCGTTTCGATAGTATCGAAGTTAAATACTATCGATAGTGTTGCGCCAAGAAAGTCGATACTATCGGCGCGTTTCGATAGTATCGAAGTTAAATACTATCGATAGTGTTGCGCCAAGAAAGTCGATACTATCGGCGCGTTTCGATAGTATCGATAGTTTTGTTTTAGTAACTATCGACGTGTTTTCGGTACTATCGACTGGAATTAAAACGCTACCCTGGTCGGTAACACAGGGACGCAATTATACAAATAATAATCTAATTAAAACACTCAGTAAATTAATTAACTACGGAATACTGCAAAGATGGGATAGATGAACTTTGTAATCATTACCTATAGTTTCACGTGGTACACGGAGCGCCCCGTCGCGGCCGAGCGACGTAAAGACAATGATTCCCTTTTAGGAGCAAGCAAAAGTATCGTAAAATGTTCGACTATCGATAAGGCGATACTATCGTCACTCTTGCTATCGATACTAATAATAGTTTTTGTACTGATAATATAATTACCTATATTTAGCTATCGATAGAATCGTCAAAGGTCGATAGGACTATCGATATTATGACTGAATTTCAAGGCCACGATACTATCGATAGACTATCGCTATCGCAACATCACTAGTGGAGGGTATATTTGCCAAATATATCGCCATATTTGCCTATTCGGCGAATATAACGAATACGGCTATCCGAACGTCTGTCGGTTTTTAAGGCACATCAAAGGAAACGAATAGGCAAACAGGCGAATATACTGGCCACACATCACGATACGAGTGCGTTTCACCACAGTACTGTGGTTTCACTGAATAGTTTCTTTGTCGAAGCGGTGGGCGAACCGAGCCCTCAATCCGGATTGATTCGATTCCATTTCCATACGAGCCGAACCGAATCGTCTTTCTTACAGAATCGGATCAACTCGCATTACGCGACGCACGAGACGCTTCGTTCGTTCACCACAGAGCGAACAGACCCGCCTCACTCACATCGATACGAGTCGGTAGACCCTCCTCAAACCGATACGAGTCGGTGACTCGGATCGATCGATCTATCGATGGCGGCCGAGCGAGGAAACGGAAACCGACGCGCGCGCGCGCGCGTTCAAACCGGACGGAAGTTAGTTCCCTCGGAAGTTGTTCCTTCAGATCAGACTTCTTTCTAGCACTTTCTCACTCAGTCAAATTAAAACAATGGCTCCTCCTCGAAAAAGTGTAGCATGGGAGTTTTTCTCAAAAAACACGGAGGACACCAGTAAAGTGTCCTGCAAGATATGTGGTTGCAGTTACAAGTATCTTGGCAATACTACCTCAACGCTGATGAAACACCTAAAGCACAAACATATAGTGCAATATAGCGAAGCCATTGGACTACTAGCCAAACTCCGCATTACGTACTTCTTTTTACCTCCTTCCTTATAAATATTCAAGAATATGACTATTTTATTAACATCATGCATTGCAAAAAAGTACTTTATAGGTACCTAATGTCATCCATCAGTTTACTAAAAAAAATATCACTTAATTAGGCACTACTACCTATAGTTACTCTTTGAACCGGCAAGTATAGCCAGGGGTCGTCGACCCGTTTCGTCGTCGTCGTCGATGATGGTTCGACTCGCGACGAGTTACCTTACCACCCCCCGCCCGCCGCCTGCTCCCGCGTGTTCGCATCGCATCGGCTCGTAACGCAAACCGCGAACTAGGGACACGAAAAAAAGATCGATTCCTAGGTGGAATCGATTCTTCTCTTCCGATGCCAAGTACTTTTGGCATCGATACTTTTTTTTCGATTCTTTACCGATATGAGTACTTTATAGTTAGTATCGATTCTAGTCTATGACTAACAACATGACGGAACTAAAATCCAATCCAACCGCGCCCCACAACCTGCCAGAAAAATATTTACCTGTTCTGTGGTCTGGAGTCCCTTTTACAAAGTACACATTGATAGCATAGAAAAAATACAAGCTAGATTCCTTAGAATGATGACATATCGTAATAACCTAAAATACAAACTTTGCTGCTACGAAACGCGTCTTCAACACTACGGACTGAATTCTCTGGAAACTCGCAGATCTATTAGCAGCCTAACCACCCTACATAAAATATTGCATGGAAGCTTACATACATCTCTTTTGAGAGAAATTAAAATATGTATTCCACTTCAGAAGTCTTTTAAAATTACCAAAAAGATTTGTATCACAATATTTTTTATAAATGTATGTTTTAGTGATGAACGTTTAAGGTAGTAAGCTTACTTTGTATTTTGTGTTTGTAATTTATGTTTTGTAAAGTTTATTACTGTTGTTTGTCCATATAAGTAAATAAATAAATAAGTAAATAAGGTCTACCAGAAAAAAAACTACTTTCGAATTACCATTGTATAGAACGCAAAGAGCTTATCATGAACCACTTCCATGTGTCGTCTCTACAACAACTTATCTAATAAACACGTCTTGGACATATTTATGAAACTGTCAACCTTCAAACATAAAGTTCGAAAATCTTTGGTTTATTTACCTAAATAATTAATAACACTCAATAAGCGGTTTGAGCATAGTACCTTTAGTTATTTTTCTTTTAATTTAGTTTTTACTTTACGAACACTGTCCACAAATAAAAAGATGCTGTCAAAACACCCAGTAGGATATTCTACATGTTTTAAAATAAGATGTTTATATTAAGAAACGCTATGTATTATATCTGTTGTGTTTTGCAATAAATAAAATAAAAAGATAGGTGATAGATACTTATCTATAGGTGATAGATAATTTTCCAAATCGGGTGAAAAAAACTTGAAAACTCGAGTTCTTTCTTAGAAAACTAGAAAATTGAATAAACTTTTACCTAAAAGTTGACTCAATTTTCGAGTTTTTTTTAACCCGATTTGGAAAATTGTGGAACCACTCGAAAGTTTCGATGGTCTACACCAACCAGGTTTCGGCTTCAGAGTGTCTTAAAATTCACGGTGTATATATTGTTAATGTTATTTAAAAAATAAATTTAATTGCATGATTGATTTATTTCTTGTCTTGTTTTATTTCAAAATATATAAAGTATGAAGATTTACGTAAAAGTTTGTCATTTTCCAGACCATTCAGCTGTTTATTTTTTTCTACGTAAAAGTACTCGATACCTAGAAGTATCGATACTTTTGATACAGATACCGATACCGTATCGATACTTTTTTTTCGATACATCATATGAGTACAGTATCGATACTTTTGTTTCGATACCGTGTCCCTACCGCGAACTCGTATGGGCGTATGGGTGATACGAGCCCGAGCCGACTCGTATCACGATCCGAGTCGGCTTCAAATACGATCCGGGTGATTCGAGTCGAGCATAATCGCGACTCGTATCATCGCTACGAAGTCTTTTTGATCCAGGGGAATTAAAAGTTGAAACAGACTGCATAGCCAAGTGTGGACGGTTGTATAGCCTATTTGCCTATACGGCGATTATTATGGCGATTACGGGTATTTGCCGAATACGAGAAGTGGGGTGCCGCTCTATTATAGATAGAGTAGATATTCGGTATTCCACATCGTGTGATGGACGTGAGACTAAACAGAAATAGACGAATGAAGAAAGGCGAATCACATGAACAGGCTGTACGGCTTTGATTGCCCTTGCCTATCCAAAAAGATGGAAAAAAAAACAAAAAATGGCAGTTATCGGGGAGAAAGAAAATTGTTCAAGAAAAATTAATGGAAATATACCTGCATTATCTCTCAATAGTGATAATATGTCTACATCGACGGATAGCGACGACAGTGCGGATCCCACTTCCGAAATCCGGAACCTCCAGAACGTCATAAACGTGACCCGAGAAAATATTGACGCGTTGAATGCCAAATTCGCTAGTTTCCAGCGGCCCCCGTCGCTCTACTTGTCGGAATACCACGAGCTGACGTCGAAGCTCCACAACTTGGAGCAGAAGAAGCGAACTTTACGGGAGGTACAGCAGTGCGAGTCGCCGGAGTTGTCCTATGATGACTCGAAGAGCTGCGAAACTCGGTTGTCCGATGACTCTAAAAGCTACGACACCCTCACTCGCCAGCCGAAAGTGTTCCTCCGGGCGCACCTTCCGAACCAGCAGCGAACCAGCGTGCAGGTGAAGGAGGGGGTGACCCTCCGCGATGCGCTCTCCAAGGCGCTCAACTTCCGGAACTTGACCTGTGAAATGTGTGAAGTGGTGCGGACAGAAAACAATGGAGTGATACCGTGGGACTGTGATATGACTAAGATTGAAGCTGATGAGGTAAGTCGTTGACAACAAAGATATACTCAGACTAATTACGTGTACTGGCCGTCGGAGGGGATTTTAAAAAGGAGAACGAGATGAATTGTCCTTTTATAACTTTAATGTTGAAAGTTACAATTGTGCACTTAAAATTAATTTACAATAAAAATGATCTCGATTGATCAACTAAATTAATGTCCTCTCGCAATCGCGATTGAAGCGTAAAGGCGACGAGAAATTTGGTGACGGATCCCACGAAGAACATGAAAATGCACCATCAGGGTTTTTGGGTGGCATCGCGTGATATTCGGGAAAATTCCATTTGCAATCTCAGCATTTCGTGGGTGGTCTGAAGTGACGATGAATATGAGTACATGGAGATGGGCGATGGATGATATCGTAACACCTCCCCTCCTAGATGAGCAACTATTTGCCAATGTCTACGGCGAATATTGCGGATCTTTTCTCTTTCGGAGACATATTCTTGATTGAAGTAATGTTCTGGGATGTTTCAGGTAGAACTGCAAGTTCCAAATCGCGGACAGCCGATGAGTTCTCTTTCTTTGTCTTCTTATGTCGCAAGTAAAATGCAATTGATGCAACTGTGCAGAATATCACCAGTACATACATAGGTATTGTAGTATGGTAGGTGGTCAGTAAGTCCATGGTGACTGATTTAATTGGAATTTCCATTGTTATTTGCTTCTGGATGTCGTGCAGTTTATTCAAATCAATTGAAGTAAGGTTGTAATGAACTGGTCGATTCTCGGAAGATAACTGTATGTTCGAGGTTGAGGGTGGTAACATACTGATTTCGACAGGTTGTCCACGAATTTTATCGTTGAAGTTGATGATGGTGAATCTCGGTGCTCGGATACTGCAATTTTGAGGAAGTGTTGCTAGAAAACTGCCTTCTAGGATTTGATGCTGTTCTGGTCCGCAGAGAATCTTGACTTTTGTAGGTTTCGGAAACGAAATAATGTAGTGCTGACTGTCTAGCTCCGTTAGAGCCTCCTTGGACAGAGAGATAGGCGTGGGACTACACGTTTCATCTACCTCCTGTAAATTTATCAGCGTATTTATACAGTCACGTTGCGTGCGGGTCTGGTGGCTCAGCTGTTGCTCGCAGATGTACCAGGTGTCGACCTTCGGGCATTCTGCCTCTATGTACACATACTCCTTGGAATCGGTTGCTAGGAATGGGAATGGTGGGATAATGACATAATGATACTTATTTGGTACTGGGCAGAGTCTGTATAGATTATAGGATGATGTGGAGGTTAAAGGAAATTTTAGGATAATTACGATCTTTTTATCTAAAAAATAACATCCTAAGCTAATTAGATCATAGTAGTATCTCAAATCTAAACATATAATTTGTTCAGGCTCATACAAAACGTTTAATTTTCTTATCATGTAGGTGATATCATTAAGTGATAAAATAGAATGGTGCAAAGTGCCTGTACGACTAAAAGCTAAAATATTCTCTAGTCTATCTATCTCCGTACCTAAGTCTTGTACGTTTTCGCTGATCAAAGCGAATAACTGAGTCAACTGGGTATAGTGAGTCAGTTGTACTTTATCTGAGGTGGAACTGTTTATGAAATATGATAGGGCTTTCGCTAACTTTGCCTGATTAGTGGTTAAATTATTCAAAATCTGAGTTTGTTGGATCGTCATTTCCTTGTATAAAGAAATATGGTTATTGAAACTTTCAGAAATATCATGTTCATTTTTCTGTAAATTTTGAAGGATATTTTCATATCTCAGGGCATCGCTATAGTCGAGATTGCCGGTGATACTGTTTATAAAAGTACCCAAGGGGTTAAACAAACCACGCTTAACTCTTTTAGGCTGAAAGGTATCTAGTTGCACAGAAATTTTATCTATTTTATGATAGAGGCGAATAATCTGATACTTGAATAAGAGATAATTCTGATTATTAATACTATTCGCTGCGTCAGTAAGTTGAGATTTAGCAGTAGTCAGTTGTGTTTGTAAAAGGTTTAGATCTATGTCTTGTAGGAAGGTATGGTAATGGGATATAATCTTGGTTGGGCCTAGTTTAAAGGGTAAGATACCGGGTCCTTCGTCTAGTCTTTCAAGTCGTATGTCTTGAGCTCGGGCCAGGTTGGTCAGAATTAAGTCTTTTGTATAGTCGGGGTAACGCAAGATGGGGTCATTCGTCAAGAGAGTTTTACAGTGTTCAAAGCACTTTATGTAATCAGGGGTTAATTTTATTTTAGCACCTTTTTTCAAGCACACTGTCATAGGTTTTGTTAAACGGGCAAAATCTGGAATGAATCGTCTATAGTAACCTAACAGTCCGAGAAAACCTTTTATCTGTTTCGCGGTTGTAGGAATCGGATATTTTTCAATCGCTGAAATTTTGTCAGGGTTGGGCTTGATACCATTGGGGGTGATGATGTGACCTAAATAGGGAGTTTCATGCTTCAAAAATTCAGACTTGTCCATCTGGATTTTGAAGTTAGATTCTCGCAATCTCTGAAATATTTTACGCAAATTCACGATGTGTTCCTGTAATGACGTTGAGAAGACCAAAATGTCATCAAGGTAAACCACGCAAATTACATTTTGAAGGCCTCTTAGCACGTTGTCCATGACGCGCTGGAAGGTTGAGGGAGAGTTTTTAAGTCCCATAGGCATGCGTAAAAATTCGAAGTGTCCGGGAGCAAAATCTACATTGAATGCGGTTTTGTGAATACTATCCGGGTGGGTTTCCAATTGGTAAAATCCACTTGCCATGTCAAGGCAGCTGAAGTACTGGCAATTTCCTAGCTTATCTAGGATGTCTGATATGTTAGGGATGGGGTACCTATCGTCAATGGTTTTTTCATTAAGTTTTCTGAAGTCAACTACTAATCTCCACTTGATTTTACCTGAGGCGTCTACCTTTTTGGGGACTATCCAAATAGGGGCACTCCATGCCGAGTTGGAAGGTCTGATAATACCTTGCTCTAGCATCTTTTGGATCTGTAGTTGAACTTCCTGCCTGTGAATATGAGGATATTTGTACGTCTTACTATGCACGGGAATTTCGTCAGTTGTCCTAATGATATGCTTCTCTTGGTTCGTGAAAGTCAATGGCTCATCTTCGATGTAAAATACGTCATCATATTCCTTGCAAAGTAACATTAAATTAGTTCTTTCTTCGACATTTAAATGCTCAGTCCGTAAACGCGATAACACGTCTCGTGTTCGGTTAGTCATCGTGGGTGGTAAAATCGGTTCGCTAAATGTATGTGCAGGAATTGGTTCCGCAAGTGTGAATATGAGGTCATTGTGAGATGGGTTCGAAACTTCTACATAGGCTCGATTATCCTGTGATGTGGATAGACAATCATTTATATTACAACCACATATAGTCTGCTGGTCTATAGAAATGTCACCATTGGGTACATTGGTGGGCACTCTAATTATTCGAGTGGACTGTGCTGGCACAATAGTCTCAAGCAAATTTTTACTCCGTTGGGATTCGTACATTAGAATGGGATTTGTAGCAAATTCAGTTAAGAATGATCTTGATCCAAGGTCTATTTTTGCTTTCCATTGTTCCAACAAATCACATCCGATTAATCCATCGAAATAATTATGAAACCTGTAGACAGATAATTTTATCGGTGACTGGTCATTGAATTCGGGGAAGCAGGGAATTCTCATTGAGTAGTCGTTTTTCGTGGTAGCATGGATATTTGTTACAACGAAGGGGTCATAGTCCAGGGGCGTATTGGGATAAAATCTTTCAACGGCTTGAGGACTAATAAATGATTGGTTTGCTCCTGTGTCGATTAGTAATTTCAATGGGGGATTGAAGATTTGTATGTAGGGAAGTTGTCTTCTATGCTGCAGGTTCAGTTCTATTCTGGGGTAATCATTTTCGAATCCGGGGGAAAATCCTGCTCATTCTGTTCGGTCTGGTCATAGTCAAACGTTTGTATTTCACAGTGATCGTTTGAGTCAGTCGGTACAAAGTCTGGGTATTCGGGGTATTCTTGGTAGTAATAATCGTAAGCGTTGGGGTCGTACATCTCATACGCTTCGTTACTGTGCATTTCTCTGAGTTTCGGTTGATAGGGAGCAACATTACGTGAATTCCAGTCCTGTCTCATCTGAGTTGGGGGTAGAGTACGGGCAACGGGGTGACTTACACCACTCATTGGCATTGATGTTGTTTGATTTTGAAAATACCTAGGCTGAGGTTGGGGTTGAATTTTGAAACCAGTGGTCATGTCAGAACGGGGTAGAGATCCGAACATTTGTTGGGTCCTTGATGGGCCTTGATATGGGGGTCTATGTGGGTTATTGGATTGTGACAGGTTGTAAATGGGCCTGGGCACATTTTGCATTGGCATTTGGGGAGCAAATGACGGGCGGGGGGGCACAATAAATTGTGTCGGGTTAGTCTGCATATACGGGGTGAAGAATTTTTTGGATTGGTCTTTATTCTGTAGGTACAGGACATTTAATTCCTCTTGGGCAAATTCTAATGCTTTCTCTAGTGTTGGGGGTCGCATGCACCTAATGCGTGATCCTAGAGGTTCCTTTAAACCCTTTAGGTATGTCTGAAGCGCTAAATTTTTATACAAAATTCTTTTGGCTTCCACAGTGGTTGAGACATGGTCATGCAATTCGACATAAGTCATAATCACACTTAGCAAATTTTGAACACGCTCATAGTAAACGTGCGGGGTGTCGGTACCTTGACACAGTGTAGACAAATCTGTGTAAAGCGCAGATTCATCCCGATGATCTGAGAATGAATTTATCAATGCATTCCGTATGCCATTCCAGTCTGAAGGTACTCCGTTAGTTGCTAGGGTTCTAGCGGCGGGTCCAGTTACTTTATTTAATATCCCATTTAGCATAGAATAGTTGTTCAGTTCATGGCCAGGGGCTGGATTGACATATGTAAGCACGAGTTGGTCACAAATTTTCAGGAATCTGATAAGCACATTAGAGTTTCCATCAAACTCAGGAACTAATCTCAAGGCTTTATAAATCCTATCTGTCAGGTCTATCTGAGGTTGAAGTGGAACCTCATTACTAGCGGCGGCGGCGGCATTCGCCAAACGCACTTCTTCATCATTCATTGTGGAACGATGATCTTCTAATGATTCCTCAATAGCTTCTAAGAGATCTAAGTGGCGATTTTGGTCCCTTAGCTGTCTCCTAATTTCGTTACGATTGTTGGGTATTATACCCCTATTAGATCGTGGGAAAAATATGTTGGTGGATATACTTAGGAACTAGGATGTGGAAAAAATATACAAATGTGAGGAAATAGCAACCAATAGGAATATTGCGCACTATTCTATGACTCACATGAGTATCAGCATCTCGTCTCGGAGCTTTTTCATCGATGTCTGGATAAGCGGCTCAGGAAATCCTCTTCTTTCCGGCTCTCGTACGTACGTAGGTTTGTAGATGTAGCTGTCGCGTGTCGTCCGATACGACTCTATCAGTGGTCCTCGATATTAGATTCACGCACTGACCAACTACCCACTACCGAGCTGCGCCAATTACGTGTACTGGCCGTCGGAGGTGATTTTAAAAAGGAGAACGAGATGAATTGTCCTTTTATAACTTTAATGTTGAAAGTTACAATTGTGCACTTAAAATTAATTTACAATAAAAATGATCTCGATTGATCAACTAAATTAATGTCCTCTCGCAATCGCGATTGAAGCGTAAAGGCGACGAGAAATTTGGTGACGGATCCCACGAAGAACATGAAAATGCACCATCAGGGTTTTTGGGTGGCATCGCGTGATATTCGGGAAAATTCCATTTGCAATCTCAGCATTTCGAGGGTGGTCTGAAGTGACGATGAATATGAGTACATGGAGATGGGCGATGGATGATATCGTAACAGACTTCATAACAATACTGCTGTGTTTATTTCGATTCTACAGATGTGACATTGCTCACTTGATCACAAGTAGGGGGGGGGGGGTTCAAGTAGGGGCTTCCGCCCTCTTATGTACACACCAACCCAAATAAGACCTCATTTGTATAAAAGCAGCACCACACTTGGCTATTTGTATATGCGGGGTCATTCCACTATTTACATTATAATTAGCTGACCATTCAATGATCCGATGGACCTTTTCTTCTTGAGATGCATACATTTCCCTTTTGGCCATTACAAATGACCAAAGATAATTTACAAATATAAACTAGGTATTGGTAAAATAAACATAACATAAATGTTGTGGGAACCAGAAACAGCAACATCACAAACATGTTAAACATCCAAGACCTGGGGTTTTTTTTGTCCCCAGCCGGGATTCAAACCTGGGTCCTTTTGCATGGTAGCCAGATGCGCAACTGCTGCGCCACAGAGTTTGCAAATGAAGTCAATCCTTTTCTGCAATAAGAGGATTGACACTTAGGTTTCATATAGTACCTTAGAGGTAGACAATAGCAAGTCCACTTTTTTAGAATTTCATTTCTTCTAGTAGGAGATTGAAGAGAAAACATGTTTGAGACAATATATAGATAACCCTAAAAGTACCAAGAAGGGCTACCAATCACTGGAATGGAATGCCCAAAGTGCCATGAATCTTCATAAAAACTGCTCATGGTTGCAAAACCGAGCGCAAGTTGGCCAAAAAAATAATTCTTCTAGTGGACTTACTATTGCTTACCCCTACAAGTGGACTTACTATTGTGTACCTACCTGATACCTCTAAGATACAGTATTTGTTCATGTTTGTATCATGTCATGTCCCACATTACATAACCCACACATCATCAGAAAGTCACTCATGGCATATGAGACTCGAACTGGACATGAAACTGTGTTTTAATATTTCTACAGGTTACAGTACGAACCCTGGATCGGATGCCAATCATGACTCACATATCACACCAGTTCACACGGAAAACATTCTTCACACTGGCATTTTGTGAGTGCTGCCGTCGGCTGCTGTTCAATGGATTCTACTGCTCACAGTGTAACTTCAAGTTCCATCAGAGATGTGCAGACAAAGTGCCCAGCATGTGCCATCAGGTAAACTTCCTTTAATTATGTAATAAAGTAATAATGGATGGAAATCAATGTGTCTTCAATCAATTTTCATTACTTAATATCTACAGCAATTGTCCAGCCCCCACTCATACAATTGCTTTCCAACCTTAGAATGTTCTTTTCATAGTACTACAGTTGTATGTTATAGTATTTTTCCCTGACCTCTGTTAAAGCAGTACATCAAATTTTAATTTAACAAGGTGTTGCAATGTTTTGCATATAAAACAAATGTAAACAATAGCATATTATTCTTATATTTCATTATTTCTGTTGTCATTGTCATCACATTTATGTGCAGGTTCGCATGACAGACACATACTATGCAGCATTGCTTGCACAGAACCCGGAGCGTCAGGCGTCATTCCCTCCACAGTTCGGATATATGTTTGGCAGAGATCAGAAAGCGTAAGTTGATGATATTTACATTTAAATGGTTGCATTATTGGGAGGTATATACCTATTTACCTCTCTAAGGCTGGATTTATCCAACAAAAAGTTATACGAGAATAACTATCCCGGGGATAATTTATATGACAATGCCTGCGATTCCGAAGGCGACACGAACTATACTAACTAAAGTAATTAAAATGGTGTGTTTGAAAATGGAATCTGTGGCCACCGCGCAAGAGCTGTCGGATTTGAAGGTTGTCGGTGATTTGAAATTAGTGGTTTTGACACCTCAAGAATAGCCCACATTGACTGTTCATAATTTAAACAAAAAGTAAACTTTAGAAAAAACCGACTTTCACAAACCCTATTTGATTAGATTGAGTTTAATACAAACTGTAACCCCTTCCCCCCCCCCCCCCCCTTGGGGAATTAATTTTGTAAAATCCCATATCAGTGCTACCCCACGCTACTAAGGAACCCCTGTACAAAGTTTCATGGCTCTAGGTCCACCGGTTTAGGCTATGCGTTGCCTGCCCGTCAGCCACGCATTGTATTTGTACCTAGTATTGAGCAGATCTGGTGGCCATATGTAGTCTTCATCAGCAGTTCCGCATCACAATATTATGCTTACCATGTGTATTTGCACGAGTTATTATGAAAAACACAAAAATCACTATAGGTCTGCCTATAATATTTGAAGAGTTCCCTCGATTTCTCCAGGATCCCAGCATCAGATCCTGACCTGGTGTCAATGGGACCAATGGGAAGGTAAACCCTTTCAAACAAAAAAATAATTTTCCAAATCCGTCCATCCATTTCGGCGCTATCGGGGAACAGACATAAAAAAAAAAACAAATATCCGGACGAATTGTAAACCTCCTCCTTTGGGAAGTCGGTTAAAAATGAGGTGATCTGGTCTGGTGTCCATGAAAAAGTAGAAGATACTCTCGAGTAAAAGTTAGGTACTCTTTCGTTGGTAAATTGTGATGATGATGATGGTGATAATGTCAAAATAGTTTCACTCCTTGTCTCAATCATATATCTAGTAATATGAGTAGGTGGGAATCTTTGAAAGTATTGAAATCTAATGTTGAAATACTGACTATAGGGCTAAATTAATGTTGAAATACTGACTATAGGGCTAAATTAATGTTGAAATACTGACTATAGGGCTAAATTAATGTTGAAATACTGACTATAGGGCTAAATTAATGTTGAAATACTGACTATAGGGCTAAATTAATGTTGAAATACTGACTATAGGGCTAAATTAATGTTGAAATACTGACTATAGGCCTAAATTAATGTTGAAATACTGACTATAGGGCTAAATTAATGTTGAAATACTGACTATAGGGCTAAATTAATGTTGAAATACTGACTATAGGGCTAAATTAATGTTGAAATACTGACTATAGGGCTAAATTAATGTTGAAATACTGACTATAGGGCTAAATTAATGTTGAAATACTGACTATAGGCCTAAATTAATGTTGAAATACTGACTATAGGGCTAAATTAATGTTGAAATACTGACTATAGGGCTAAATTAATGTTGAAATACTGACTATAGGGCTAAATTAATGTTGAAATACTGACTATAGGGCTAAATTAATGTTGAAATACTGACTATAGGGCTAAATTAATGTTGAAATACTGACTATAGGGCTAAATTAATCAAATGCATAAATGAACAACTTGCCTTTTGTACATTCCTTCTCTGTATCTTTTTGTGTTTGTCTTTTATGTGCAATAAATATATACGAATAAATGGAATTTGCACCTGTTCTGTTCCTAAAAAGACACTAATTTAATTTATTTTAAACCAAATGTAACTCAATAGTTATATAAGTACCAGCTAGTTATTGAAACTCCAAAGCCAGGCCAAAAGAATCAGGAAAGATGGTTGAAGCTGCTAATCAGTGTTACTTATACTCTATCTAAATATATGAGATGTTGCCTCCAGGTCTGGCTCACCAGCTAAGAAGATAAAGGATTTTGATGAGTCCTGGTGAATATTGAATAATTAAATATATGTCTTTTCTGTGCTTGCTCGGTGTGAATCTAATCTCAACCTTATTTCGTTGATGAAGAATGTGACTTGAATGGCAGACATAATCAACTCACAGTCCTTGCTTGGCATAATTAGAGTTGCGGTAGATATAGATACTACTGAATCTTCTATAAATAAATGCCTTCCATTATACCTTGTGTACTTTTTATTTGTTTTTTACGTTTTGTGTTATTTGCATAATAAACAAATTAACGCCCAGACTAAACTCATATAATCCGTTATTCCTCATTACATACTCGTAACATCACACTTCTTCTCAACAACCCAACTCCTAAGATACAGGTAACACTAGTTTAGGAGTTGGATGTTCAATGTTCAATCAATGCATCATACCTATCACTAGACCTTAATACCTCAATGATATCTACATAGGTTTAACTACATCATAGGTTTAAGTTGGAGAATAAACAATTTCAATTTCAATCATTTTCGAGGTTGACTGGAGAGAGAGAGGGTACGTACGATGGATACGTGTTGTTACCAGGCCCAGGCCAGTGGTACGTCTATGAAAACACTACGAGCTACAAGACGATAGCTTATTTTATTAAAATTTTATAATATCCTTAAGAGGATCGTGTACTCGCGAGCTTCCATACAATAAATTAAAAGTAAAAAAACATTTTAAACAAAGCTTTTATTTAATGCCCTAAAAAGAAGAAAATAAAATTTCGATTCAATCAAATGCGTCATTTTATTAAATTACACAATTAATACGATAACAAAGCTTGTTGCGAGATTTACTTGTGTAGACTTAACTTAATCAGGTGGTAGGGACTATTTGCACAGACTTGGAGATAAATCCCGCAACAAGCTTTTATATCGTATTAATTGTGTAATTTAATAAAATGACGCATTTGATTGAATCGAAATTTTATTTTCTTCTTTTTAGGGCATTAAATAAAAGCTTTGTTTAAAATGTTTTTTTACTTTTAATTTATTTTTAACTTTTTAGTCTTTATCATTATAGCGAGGCAATTCTGGCGCTAGCGAGATCATGTCCATGGTCGAAATATCGATTTTGAGATACCGAAATCTCTATTAAAAACAAGAAAAAGCTATTCTTACGACTAGCCTTTCGACCAACCGAGATATCTCGACCTGTTTTCGATCATAATAAATATAAATCGAGATAATTTTCTTTAGGCGGTATCAAAACAGATATCTTGACTGGGGAGATGATCTCGATAGCGCGAGAATCGGGGGCCTGGAAAAAACATCTAATCTAGAATTAGAGTGCTTGTGAAGACGAATCAAATGAGACCAAACACGATAGGATTGCGTCGTTTGGTAAAAGAGTTCCCATGGCCACCTTCCGGCTCCAGCATCAGATCAGCTCCATGTCATAAAAAATATTCTAGGATCAAAGTACTTGTCAATATAAATCAACTGAGCCCAAACACAATAGGATTGCGTCGTTTGGTAACAGAGTTCCCATGGCCAGCTTCAGGCTCCAGCATCAGATCAGCTCCATGTCATAAAAAATATTCTAGGATCAAATTACTTGTCAATATATATCAAATAAGCCCAAACACAATAGGATTGCGTCGTTTGGTAACAGGGTTCCCATGGCCACCTTCCGGCTCCAGCATCAGATCAGCTCCAAGTCAAAAAAATATTGCATTGTCATCCAACTTACATACGTATGCAAAATTTCAGCTCAATCGGATAACGGGAAGTGGGTCAAATTCAAGCCGACATTTTTGACGCGAACCGTGATACCCACAAACAAACAAACAAACAAACATACATACATACAGTGCAAGTTAAATAAAAGCTTTTAAAAAGCGTTAACGTTTTCCACCCCCTAAACCTTGTCCGATTTTCACAAATTTTTTACATATTTGAGATACTATGGAAAACTATGCTCGTACGTTTTGATTTTTTTGAAATATTAGATATTTTAGGAAATATTGGAACTTATATTTTTATATGGACTGGGTTATGTTCTTATATTTCCTAAAATATCTAATATTTCAAAAAAATCAAAACGTACGAGCATAGTTTTCCATAGTATCTCAAACATGTAAAAAAAATGTGAAAATCGGACAAGGTTTAGGGGGTGGAAAACGTTAACGCTTTTTGTATGGAAGCTTGCGAGTACACTATCGTCTTAATGACGACTTGCACAACACAGCATTTAACTACACTTACCAACCTCATCTAACTTGAAGATTAGCACTCTTCTAATTTTCTCCCACGACCTGCAAAATAGGCTCGCCAGAGAAATCTAACCGGTCGTAAATCCATCCACATGCCTACAAATGGTCGTGTCGTTCCAGGCAGCAGCACCCTCGCTCACTCAACCAACACGACCGCTCCAACTCGGCGCCCAACGTCTGCATCAACATGGTGAAGCCCATGACCCTCGCTGAACACCAGCGGAAGAATAACCCGGTGAGGCCTAGACTCATCATCTCACATGTTCTTTATTGCACACGAACAATTCAAAAGAAAAATAACAAAATAGTGTACAAAGACGAGCTTCTATACAAATACAAAAAACTTTATTATCTCACTATCTCTCGTTAGTTCTCTTCCAAGAACACTCGTGCTTACATCACGCTTATTCATGCATCGGTTGATATGCTCGGCCAATATTATCATGCCAAAAGCTGAGACACGCACGACACGACTATCAGCTACCTCGAGAGCAACCCTTTACCAACCCACTATTTGACAAGGTAATGTTTCTCGTTTTCAGGGTAGCAACAATTCACCTCAGTCGTCAAATTACCTGACCTCACATAGACAGAGCAAAGATGATAAAGACAAGAATATCGAACAACACAGTCAGAGCACACAGGTATGGTTTCCGGTTCCCATGACACCAACACGACACGGCATCCTAGTGTGGGGCCAGAAGCAATGTATGCGTGTGTGTGAATGTTTGTTGTTGATACCTCCCTGCGTCCGGCAGGTGTCGCCGACGGGCACGCTGCGACCGCGGCGCGCGCGCGCGCGCTCTGCCGACGAGTCGTGGAAGCACGCGCTGTCCCCGCGGGAGAGTTACGACGACTGGGTCATCCACGCCGACGAGATACTCATCAGCTCGAGGATAGGTACCCACGAGACCATCATCGTCATTCCATTTCTTATTGCTTGCAAATTATTGAGAAAACAAGAAGTACTTACCTACATAAACAACATAGTGTACAAAGGCGGGCTTATCTCTGCTAATAGATCTAAGTTCCGAAGAGAGAGATTGATAGGATAGCATCATCCTCATTCGTGTATTTCTGCGGTCTTTTTACATTCGAATTTTGAAGATCTAGTGCCCAGAACCACACCTTTCAGCTTTATAATCGTTGTAATTCTGAAACTAACTAAACAAACTGACCCCTTTGAAACTAACTAAACAAACTGACCCCTTTGAAACTAACTAAACAAACTGACCCCTTTGAAACTAACTAAACAAACTGACCCCTTTGAAACTAACTAAACAAACTGACCCCTTTGAAACTAACTAAACAAACTGACCCCTTTGAAACTAACTAAACAAACTGACCCCTTTGAAACTAACTAAACAAACTGACCCCTTTGAAACTAACTAAACAAACTGACCCCTTTGAATTCCAACAGCTCTTGTAAATTAGTCAAAGTTTTATTTTCAAAATCTGAGTAAAGAAGTTTAGTGTTGAAGCCTCTAAACTTGGTATGAATATGATGGAAGAGGATGGTAGTAGAGGATAGTAGATATATTTCAATGTTAATTCCAGGCTCGGGCAGTTTCGGCACAGTGTACAAGGCGCACTGGCACGGCCCCGTGGCTGTCAAGACGCTCAACGTGAAGACGCCCACTCCGGCGCAGCTGCAGGCTTTCAAGAACGAGGTACGAATCATTTCAGCTGAGAAGGCACTAGGTAGATAAGATCGACGACTACATCAGTAAAAGTAGGCTCTCCACAATTCAAATACACTGTATTAGTTAGAGTATTATTAACCCATCTGGGTGCTGCAAGACGAGAATTGTGGTTGAATCATGTAAAGGGCTAGCACTGAAACTGAAACCTGAAGCTACGAAAAAAATCTCTCGCCATTGAGAATAAGCTGGCTTATTCATGACAAAAATAATGAATAACTATGCCTCACAATAATGCGCGAAGACCGAGAGGGAGGCCACCCCCGCGCCGACGGTCGGATGACGTCCCCAAAACTGCCGCGCAGCAGTGGATCAGGTTGGCCGAGGACCGCAACAAATGGCGTAATGACGAGGCGGCCTTACCTCAACAGTGGGTGCTGAGGGCTGGATAGATATATGCCTCACAAAATCTGTGGCACTCTGCAATCTCTATCACCGCACTTGAATCCCTCGTTGTGCTCTAGTCTCTCACGTTGGTTACAGGTGGCAGTACTCCGCAAGACGCGGCACTGCAACATCCTGCTCTTCATGGGCTGCGTCTCCTCGCCTTCACTCGCCATCGTGACGCAGTGGTGCGAGGGCTCCTCGTTGTACCAGCACCTGCACGTGCTGGAGACGCCCTTCCCCATGCTGTACCTCATCGACGTGGCGCGCCAGACCGCGCAGGGCTGCGACTACCTGCACGCCAAGAACATCATACACAGGTACTGCTCTACTGATCGACGTGGCGCGCCAGACCGCGCAGGGTTGCGACTACCTGCACGCCAAGAACATCATACACAGGTACTGCTCTACTGATCGACGTGGCGCGCCAGACCGCGCAGGGTTGCGACTACCTGCACGCCAAGAACATCATACACAGGTACTGCTCTACTGATCGACGTGGCGCGCCAGACCGCGCAGGGCTGCGACTACCTGCACGCCAAGAACATACACAGGTACTGCTCTACTGATCGACGTGGCGCGCCAGACCGCGCAGGGCTGCCACTACCTGCACGCCAAGAACATACACCGGTACTGCTCTACTGATCGGCGTGGCGCCAGACCGCGCAGGGCTGCGACTACCTGCACGTCAAGAACTTCATACACAGGTACTGCTCTACTGATCGACGTGGCGCGCCAGACCGCGCAGGGTTGCGACTACCTGCACGCCAAGAACATCATACACAGGTACTGCTCTACTGATCGACGTGGAGCGCCAGACCGCGCAGGGCTGCGACTCCCTGCACGCCAAGAACATACACAGGTACTGCTCTACTGATCGACGTGGCGCGCCAGACCGCGCAGGGCTGCGACTACCTGCACGCCAAGAACATATACAGGTACTGCTCTACTGATCGACGTGGCGCCAGACCGCGCAGGGCTGCGACTGCCTGCACGTCAAGAACATACACAGGTACTGCTCTACTGATCGACGTGGCGCCAGACCGCGCAGGGCTGCGACTACCTGTACGCCAAGAACATACACCGGTACTGCTCTACTGATCGACGTGGCGCCAGACCGCGCAGGGCTGCGACTACCTGCACGCCAAGAACTTCATACACAGGTGGGGTCGCTATTTATTTAGCGTTTGGTCGCTGTCGTCTACGTCACAATTCTCAAAGGTGGCAGCTTGAGCAGCCATTGGATAGCCTCTTTGTCAGCGGAGTGGACTTTTTGCACTCCTCCTTCGGTCGAGGACAGTCATCCGTAGGTAGGATCGCTGGCTTAAACTGGCACAAACTCGAAGGAAGTTGAAAGGATTGGATGTGCATGCGGACATATTCAACCCACGACGACGAACGAGGGGTGTTTAAAAAAATAATATGCGCTGTTTATTTTGATGTATCTGTTTGTGGCACTAGTGCTCAAATGGTTCGACGGATTTTAATGCAGTTTTCTGTAAATCGCGATGGTTCTTACTACTTCTTACCCATGTTTTAAACTCGGTTCAGTGGTTCGGAAGTTGTCAGTTTATCAGCCTGTAGAGAAAGCATCTCAGCCTTAACTTTTCATTTACAGTGTCGGGGTTTTTTAATTTTTGTACTCAGATGTCCTCAGTGGTATCTCACAAGCGAAAGTAACGGGTTTAAATTCCGGTTATTTTTACGTGACTGTTGTATTTTGCAGAGACCTGAAATCGAACAATATTTTCCTGAGGGACGACTGGTCCGTGAAGATCGGGGACTTCGGACTCGCCACCGCCAAAGTTCGTTGGTCAGGTGAGTGATCTTTATAAATATTGACAACGTTCATGGTCCAAATGAGCTAAAATCTGCAGCCTTTGATAATACTAAATGCAAAATTTTAACACGTTTTAAGTTTTATAAACCCCTAATACCGTGGACCGTCTTTCGATGCTACATACTCGACAAATATTTATTTATTTACGTCAACAGCACAAGCACAGTTGAATATTGGCAGTATAACTTATGTCTAAACGAAGGCCAATTAATGAACGCCATTTCAACGCCTCAAATCATAGATACAGCGATTAGTTGTTCCGCCGAATATTTATCGCGATATACTCGATACGGATCATTGATTTCTGAATTTTTAGAAATCTGACAATTCGTGTCAAGATTCGTTGATAAACTATGTGATCCTGGATAATGATCCAGAAATCAAGATAAGGGAACGTTCTTCAAAATACCACGCTAGTACAAAATACCACTCTAGTACAAAATACCAGTCTTGACTTAAACTACAGTGGTCACACCCCCAAAAAAAGCAAATGGGTCAAGTAGTATGGGTACGTTCCCGCGTAGCAGCCCCTAACAGCGCTCCCCCGCAGAGACGTCGGCGGCGGGCGGCGTGGCGTGGCAGCAGCCCACCGGCTCCATCCTGTGGATGGCGCCCGAGGTGATCCGGCAGCAGGGCCCCGCGCCCTACAGCTTCCGCAGCGACGTGTACGCGTACGGCATCGTGCTGTACGAGCTGCTCGCCGCCGAGCTGCCGTACGCGCACCTCAACAACAAGGACCAGGTACGCGCGTGTGTGGAGGGTGAAGCTGACGAAGCTAGCTCGCCCGTCCAAAGTCCACGGCCCGCGATTTTAAAGGTTGTGTACGACAAGGAAGCAACGCTCGTCTTTCGGCCTCATTGGTTGTGAAAAACTCGTCTGTCGGCCTCTTTTTAGGGTTCCGTACCCGAAGGGTGCCAAACGGGACCCTATTACTGAGACTTCGCTGTCCGTCCGTCCGTCCGTCCGTCCGTCCGTCCGTCTGTCACCGGGTCCGCCTGCACGAACCGTAATAGCTAGAAAGCTGAAATTTTCACAGAATGTGTATATATGTTGCCGCACCAACTACAAATACTGAAATACGAGAGATATTACAAATTGAAAGTGGTCTCGGTACAAGATACGTCTTCACAACACGCTTTAAAAGTTTATACCAAGGCCATTTTGTTTTGGTAGGTAAGCCTTCTTTTAATGAAACTAAATTTAAATGATATGGCAATGTCGTCCCCGGACTTCTACAAAGACTTTAAATATTAATTGATGAATTACGACGTCTCTATTTAGTCTGTAGAACTTTTAGAAAATAATTATAAAATTAATAGTTTTTAATTACTTTTGTTTTCATACAAATCTCAGAGCTCAGAAATTAATTTTTTCCTTTTGGCCACTTCAAGTTTGGCTGCCAGTGATGTTTTAATTAAATACTCTTTGGTGCGTTGAAATGATGTATTGCAGTCTGCATGACATTGACATAATGAGTGAGTGAACCTCATTGTACGGAAATTGTAGATGGGTGTCTCACGTTTTCCAGTAGGAGTAGGTTGTAGACAGTGCTGCTTACGGCGGCGTTTAGTAGGTACTAAAGGCCCTAAAAGCGCGGCAAGCTTTGAATCAATTCAAATGTTATTTTTCAACTAGCTACAAAGTTATTCTGACATAAGATGATAATTTGAACAAAACTTTTTGGGTATTTCATGAAAAATACAGTTACAGATCACACATATACAGGGTGGGAAAAAACGAATGGGCCCTGGAGGGAAAGTACCTTAAAATCTCAAGATATCCGTCCGTCCGTCTGTCTGTCACCAGGCCGTATCTCATGAACCGTGGTAGCTAGACAGTTGATATTTTCACAGATGACGTATTTCTGTTCCCGCTATAACAACAAATACTAAAAACGAAATAAATTTAATATAAAGGGGGCTCCCATACAATTAACGTGTTTTTTTGCGGTTTTTTTAACCGACTTCCCAAAGGAGGAGGTTTACAATTCGTCCGGATGTTTGTTTTTTTTTAATTTTATTTTTATGTATGTGCCTCGATAGCGCCTAAACGGATGGACCGATTTGGAAAATTAGACCGATTAGACCTATAATGATTTTTGTGTTTTTCATAATAACTCGTGCAAATGCACATGGTAAGCATAATATTGTGATGCGGAACTGCTGATGAAGACCACATATGGCCACCAGATCTGCTCAATACTAGGTACAAATACAATGCGTGGCTGACGGGCAGGCAACGCATAGCCTAAACCGATGGACCTAGAGCCATGAAACTTTGTACAGGGGTTCCTTAGTAGCGTGGGGTAGCACTGATATGGGATTTGACAAAATTAATTCCCCTGGGGGGGGGGGGGATAAGGGGTTACAGTTTGTATTAAACTCAATCTAATCAAATAGGGTTTGTGGAAGTCGGTTTTTTCTATAGTTTACTTTTTGTTTCAATTATATAGAGAATGGTACGGAACCCTTCGTGCGCGAGTCTGACTCGCACTTGGCCGGTTTTATTACTCTTTCATGAGCAGGGATCGGAATTGAGGTGTGAATTTACCTAAAGTTTGCAGTGAGACATAACATGGAGCTGTTACAACCACTTGAGTTGAACCGCATGCTTATTATCTAAAATTCAGCAATCAGAAAGTATTGCTCAGTGACAGCGCAGTCATCGCACAATCGATTGCAATTTGTCAAACCATATTCGTATTATAGAGCGTTTCATCGAATAGTTCCTATGCCGTTATGTAGGCAGCAATATTTTCCAGTGTTGACACATTACCTAAAATAATCTACCCTAAAGTTAGGGACATTTTCAGTATGGTCTTAGTTGGACTCACATAGTTAGAAATTATTCGTTTGTTATCATCATGACTCATGCTGGCTCTTCACATCGACAGATGCGTCCGCGGACTCTGGCAGATGCATACGCAGATGAATTTCCACGAGCTGTCCACACGTCTGAAGACGCGTGGCCAGACGCCAGATATACGCGCCGAAACTTTTTGATGCGTGCCATAAAACCGACAACAATCGGATTCGAGGCGGACGCATCTGCCGACGTTAAATACCTGCCACAGACGCGCAAATCGCCCCCTCTACACGTCGTCAGGTGACGTCTGCAGATGCATCTGTCGATGTGATGAGCCGGCTTAACTGATTTCAATAACTGGACTGTTTCGCGCAGATCCTGTGGATGGTGGGTCGCGGGCTGCTCCGGCCCGAGTCGCACCGACTGCGGCAAGACGCGCCGCAAGCGCTCAAGCGGCTCTTCGAGGACTGTCTCAAGTTCGACCGCGAGCAGCGCCCTCTGTTCCGGCAGATCCTCGCGTCACTGGAGAGCATGCTGCGCGCCATGCCCAAGATCACTCGCAGCGCGTCCGAGCCCAACGTGAGCCGGCAGCTGCACGCCTCCGACGACTATCTGTCATACAACTGCGCGTCGCCGAAGACGCCGGTCAATTACCAGTTTAATACGGACAGCAGTTTCCCCGCGTTCTATGGGTGAGTGATACAACTCGTCCATTGTTCACAGTATGTACTTTCGGGTTAATTCCGGAAAGAGTGGCGATGATTAAAAAACAAAACGATACTGGGCAAGAGGGAAAGCAGAAAGACATGCTACAGACTACAGACAGATTCAACCAAGAATGAGTTCTCCTCTAAAATACACTCAATACAACTTTGGCATATCCTAATTAGTGTCCGTTGTTAGATGCAACTATGCCTAAATCATTCAATGCCATGAACCAATCTTTCTCTTGTCCACAGAATCCCCGTTCCAAACTCCAGGCATTCATAAGCCGCCCCGAGACACCTTGGCTTGTCGCACCAGTACTTGACTTGTGTAAGGAGTGTGAACTGTACAGTGAAGTGAATGGAACTCTATGTTGAATCACACTTGCGGTTATATGCTAGTCTTCTAACTATATTCTGGCCGCTGAGAGAATGCGATCCGGACACATGTATATGTCCCGGTCTGTCCCGCGCTACTTTTCACTATCTCACTACCGCAAAGGGGATTGCATCCCAAACTGACATGTGTCAGGATCGCATTCTCTCAGCGGCCAGAATAAAGGGCCCGCGTACGCACAGCGACTTTTTGTCGCGCGAATTTTTTCCCGCAATTCTGTAACACATGCAATACTAGAGTGGCCGCACTGCATACAATCACAAATACTATAATATTATACTAATACAGATAGACCACCTAGAACAAAATATGACACCGGCGTAAACTGAGATGCTGCGGAAACTGCTTTAGTTCGAGGCCATTATCGCTTGGTGCAGCAACATCGAAAAATTGCAAATACCACGAGATGGCGCTAAGATATATAGGATTTATTCTAAGATTAGCGCCACCTAGAAGTATGTTAACTAAAACAGTACAAATCTTACTCCTCACGCCTTCTCTTTTTTACGAAGGGTTACTAATTTTAATTTGTTTGGGATGAGCACCCTGTGATACAATTTGGCGATTTTTTATTCGCGCGGATAAAAATCTCTGCGCACGAGCCCGAACTGGAATTAATTAGGGCGCAAGTTGTGAGACATGCTGCAGAACATCTACGGTGCGTGTCCCCGCCGCCCCGGGATTCCCCGGCATTACTTCATTGTATAAGTCTCCTAATCTCACCACATGCCTCGGCTGGGGAAGATACTCATATTCGTATTTTAGATAAGAATCTACAATGACCATGTGCTAGTCTTATTTTTTTAAAGCCAATGACACGTGCCACGGATGGCTGGTTGCTATAACACGTTCTAATCTTCCTTACATTTAGAACTAATGAAGTGAATACACGAGGGTCTAGTCTTCTAGCACATTAGTCTCCCGTCTGGGACGACATCACGGATAAAGTCCCAAGTCTTGTCATAGGCCAGAAGACGAACGAATAATATAATTTAAAAATCGGTTCTCTATCTCAGCCTCTACAATTTGTATATTATGTATGTTTTCATAGTTTTTATCTCTCATAAAATCAATAGCATTTGGCGCTTTGAATAATTGCTGGTGCAGGGCACATTCAATAACTCAAGATAAGCGACACCATTCCATTTAAGGTCCAATCCACGTCTTGTAGTTGGAATAGTGTATCTCCATTGTTTAGTTTACCTAATGGGACCTACGTGAACTACTCACGCGTAGAGTAGTCCTTCACCGCCGCACACATACCCTCTGTTTTACAGAACTGTGGTTTGTGACTATTGAATGTGCCCTATCGTAACTTTAATTATGTTTTTATTTGAAATAAATGAAGCCGATACCTAGGGCTCACTCCACCGAGGGTCACAGGCCTTTACCATCTGTAAGATTGAGCCATACTCCTTCACACTGGAGTGATGGAGAGGTTTACGATGTATTTAAATTACAGCATAATAATAAATAGTAAGAACGCCCATTCAATTAAAAGTATTATTTGACGAATGAAAGACGCCTGAACCTGAATCATAATTGCACATGGCGATGGATGTATGAATGTAATTTATTCCTGATTAATGTAAATACTTGTTGTAAATATAGTTGTAGCTTAATTATGGCTAGAGATCTTAAACTTACTATATTTTACTGGTATATAAAAATTGACTAAGACAAAATAAATTATTGTTTCAAATTAATTCTTCGACTTATTATTCTATGGATAATTTTCCGCAAAAATATATGTCAGCAACAAAAAGGGGGAAAGGCTAAGGCAAAGTGTCGTAGCACTTGCAATGCTTAATATAAGATACTTCGTAATTTTCTTTATTGTACTCACATGACAGTAAAAATAGTTTAACATAGAAAAAATATGTACAAAGGCGAGCTTATCTCTAATAAGAGATTTCTTCCAGCAAACCATGTTGGGTAGGAGACGGAGAAGATAGGTAAGGGGAAGAATTGCGCGTACAATAAAACTATTCTAGTACCTATTAATACATAGATATTAATATTACACATAGGTACATATAAGAACCTATTGCTAAGGAATAGACTACATACACAGTTACATAAATACAGCTTAACAATAAATATCGTATGAATACACTAATACATACCAGTATATATCTAAATTGACAGTGAAAGATAGTGCTTCTTTAGTCGGTTTTTAAAGATATTTAGTGGACTGTCCCTGATGGTGCAGGGAAGCTCATTCCACAGTCGGGTAGCGCGGATTGTAAACCTTCCATTTGTATTAATATGCTGCCAGTATACATATCAGCACCACTTATATGGGATATCATAGTTACTGCCCTCCTCAAATACTTTTCCCTCCCATCAGCTCTGACTGAACCTCCCTGTAACGGTAGAACAGTTGGTTGGAACATCGCAGTATATCATCACATCAGTCTCTTTGGTGCCTTTTGGAAGCAAACCCTCACCTGAAATAAAATATCTTATCAAAAAATCAGAACATGGATCTACATCCTGGAGCGTTGCCACCTAATCAGAACATGGATCTACATCCTGGAGCGTTGCCACCTAATTTACTAACTCAGCCACTAATTTGACATCTGATCACCATTTTACGTTTTACAGCTTTAACACAAGGTCCTTAAAAAATATAATTCAAGCTTTTAGCAAGTAAAATAATACATCTTATTCTTGAATTATTGTCTTTACGTCGCTCGGTCACCACGGCGCTCCTACGTCACTTTTGTATGTATTGTCGCTACGTCTCGCTCCACTCTTTCCGAGCATCGTCGCGGTGATGCTCGAAGGAATTTTCACTTAAGATGTTTGGGCCACGCTGAGTAGTTGGCTCGTACACCCGAATTAGTTGAGGAGGATAAGTGTGGTAGTTGTGAGCACCAAGTAGAGACGAGTAGTTGATTGTTCGACGTTTATTTGGTAACTAAATAATACTATGTACAGTGAGGTATAACCTAAACTCATAAGTGCAATCTAAGCTATAAAAAGTAGGTGAATGACGCACACGGAATATGTACGTGTTAAAAGACCGTACAGTACCTATGCTGTGTAAAAACACCTGAATTAAAACGAAAAGATGAGCCCAGATAATCAATTTCCTGGGCCATGAGGAACACACGAACTCATAGGGCGGCCCGGAGATCACATGGCTAGCATGGCAAATATATTTATATTTCTTCTGAGTTGAGTATGCTGTGTAAAAGTGCACCTGGAACATACAGAAATACGAAAGCTTTTTTGCCCAATCCTGAAACGGAGGAGACGCTTTGCTCGCTCGGTCAATAAAAGGAAATAAGCTCGCCTTTGAAGGTGTTGTATTACATTTAACAAAAAACGTACATACAGCTAAGCTTATACTTATAACAGATACACCATACATATTCAGAGGAAAGACTGCATAAGAATACTTAGAAGATCCTCGTTGATGTCTACGTCCATGAGATCTATTTTTCAATCGCTAGTGTGATATAATTATATCGCATGCGAACAGAGACTACATATCCAATTGACTGCGCCTGCGGGGGAATGCGGCTCGCCAAATGTTTGTTGTATTCAACAAACGTTCGCATACGCAACCTATGTACGATGACGGGCCGCCGACAGTTTCGCAGCGGCTGACCAATCACAGCTTACCTCGTCCCCCGCCGCCGCCCGTAAATTGGCGAGTTGTGTTTCAAAGGAAAATGTATCTATGCGCTTTCCACTGGATAAGTGCTCCCTGCATGCGAAGTATATCACGCTCGACTTGTATATCGCATGGCGTCGATTTTTTGCGTTATTTTGCTTAATCTAAGTTAAAACTGTCAAACTTTTTTATTTTATTTCCGAACTAAGAGTAAAGATTTAATTGAAAGACTGCGCGAAACGGAACGTATTTGACAATTGTCATCTTTTCTATCACCCGACTGGCGTAACGAGTGGTCTTGGATCTTTATTTTTCAATCGCTCATTTGCAAACAAGCGCTCTTTACTACCGATTTTCGTTCGCCATTCGAAATTTCGCCTTTTTAAGTCATTCGCCCTGCAACAAGTGGTCAGGGCCACTCGTTACGCCGCCACTCGAGTGATAGAATAGATATGTCAAATACGTCAAACCTAACCAACCAATAAGGAATGAGTCAAAAAAGTGTCAGGCTGTCTACGTTCCGTTTCCAGCAGTCTTTGAATTAAATCTTTAATTCGGAAATAAAATAAAAAATCTTTAACAAGTTTGACAGTTAACTTAGATTAAACAAAATAACTGTCATAGCCTCATAAAAGAGAGAATTTAACTTCCAGTTTCCCATAGAGTATTTATCGGTTTTAACGGTTTTTACCTTTTCTGCGTGTAAGAATAAAAATCAACATTCCCATATTTAATTGGCAGCATCGAAGACGAAAGATTCAAAAATCCAAAAAATTGACGTCATGCGCATACGATATACAAGTCGAGCGTGATATACTTCGCACGAGCGATTGAATTGATCCAGGCTATTTATTGCTTGCCTACTTGCCCTAATTAATTAGATAGTTAATCAATAAGACGCGATGCCGTCTTCACCGCTATTGGCTTCTGTCTTCTTCTGAAGCCGCACAAACCGGGAGACGTGTATCTTTTTGCCGCCAATTTTGACGTCTTCCGCCATCTTCATTGCGCGCTCCACCGCTTCCGGTCCGTCGAACTCTACGAACGCAGTCGCTGTGTGTACAGAGAAAAGTTAAAGTTAGATTCCATAATTATGAATTTCTTCATTGTTATTTCATAGCCTATTTGATTGATCAATCAATCAGGCTTGGGTAGCTGTAGCCTGCAATGGAATGGTAGTCTAATGTGTTATATTATATATATCGAATCACATGGCCACTGTCCGACAATGTACCTTTTTAATAGGTACATTGTCGGACTGTATATAATATGTATGTATGTATTGTGTTCGCGTCAAAGAAGAATGGGCATTGGTGACCCAGGCCCGACAGGAACGAGACATGTCTCATTTCATCACCGCGGCACTACATAGCTGAATCTGATACTGAAAATAAAAAAATATGTATTTTCGTTACGATTAAAATAACCATTAAATCGATGAAAATAACAAACAAAATGAGATATGTCTCGTTCCTGTCGGGCCTGGGTAAATTTTGTATGGATCGTGCCCATTCTTCTTTGTCGGCTTGAATTTGACCCACTTTCCGTTATCCGATTGAGCTGAAATTTTGCATACGTATGTAAGTTGGATGACAAAGCAATATTTTTCTGACTTGGAGCTGATTTGATGATGGAGACGGAAGACGGCCATGGGAACTCTGTCATAAAACATCGCAAGCCCGTCAAATTTGGGCTTGTTTAATTCGTCTTGAATTTTTTTATGACATGGAGCTGAGCTGATCTGATGCTGGAGCCGGAAGGTGACCAGGGGAACTCTGTAATAAAACGACGCAATCCCGTCATGTTTAGGCTCGTTCCATTCATTTTGACGAATACTTTGGTTCTAGAATATTTTTTATGCAATGGAGCTGATCTGATCTTGGAGCCGGAAGGTGGCCAGGGGAACTCTGTAAACAAACGACGCAACCCCATCATGTTTGGGCTCGTTCGATTCGTCTTGACAAATACTTTCGTCCTAGAATATTTTGTTATGCCATGGAGCTGATTTGATGTTGGAGCCGTAAGGTGGTCATGGGAACCCTCTGTATGCCACCCCTATATAGAAATAACTTTCGTCTCCCGAACGTTCGGAGTAAGAATTCCATGCGCATTGTCACTTTGGGAGTACTGCAGTCTGTTCGCACGAGCTTACCGTTTGCTTTATAGAATCTCGATTATGTCTAAAGGACGCTGGCCTATGACCTATGAGAAGCATCGCTTGATTGAGGAAATTACGGTTCCTCCCGCTGAACTCACCAATAGACTTCTTCCCCTTGACGAGTTGCCGGAAGCTGCGCATCCTGCCGGCGCCGGTGAAGGCGGAGGTGAGCGCCTGCTCTGTGAGGTCTCCGTACGAGCGCACCACCAGCGTGGTGGCAGTGGCCGGCAGCGGCCGACGGATGCGCACGCGGCCGCCGAACAACACCGTGTTGTCTTCCTCCAGGGCCTGGGGGGAGTGGGTTACAATTAGATTATTTCCAGGACGGTTTCCTTCAAAAGTGACGGACTCTGAAAGTGAAATGTTTTTGGTTGTAGCAAGGGTCGCTTTTTAGTTGAATGATTATGTACAGTATCCAATCATTCATTCATTTATTTTATTCATCTGTCCTAACTCTTTATTAATCTGTGCTCTTGGCGCTCTTGGCAAGTTGAGCATGAGTTTTAGGAGAATCTTTTTAACCGACTTCAAAAACGGAGGGGTTATAAATTCGGTTGTATTATTGAACTTTTTTTTTACGTTTGTTACATCAAAACTGGTACTACCTATATATGAACCGATTTCAAAAATTCTTTCTTTGTTAGAAAGGATAGCCCAATAGATTGGTCTCATTTTTTGAAAATCAGAAATCGGTCCAGTAGTTAGGTTTCTACATGAGAAATCTGTGAAGTTTAATTTATTTTGACCTGGATGACATTGTACATCCAGCCTTTTTGGTGTATTATAGTCATTACCACGAGATAAACTGGCCGTTAGGATCGTATATTCGTTTATATTATTACGTATGGACTTCACTGTCAGGAGACATTTTGTAGGCTCTCGTTTTCGTGTATAATAGGACGACATTTGTGTACCGAGCGGGGAGGACGGAGGACTAAGTGATAGGTCATGAAGTCGTTACTAGGGTTCCGTACCCGAAGGGTGCCAAACGGGACCCTATTACTGAGACTTCGCTGTCTGTACGTCCGTCCGTCCGTCTGTCTGTCACCAGGCTGTATCTCATGAACCGTGGTAGCTAGACAGTTGAAATTTTCACAGATGATGTATTTCTGTTGCCGCCATAACAACAAATACTAAAAATAAAAAATAAAAAATATTAAGGGGGGCTCCCATACAAGAAACGTGATTTTTTTGCTCGATATTGATAATGGTAGCAGGTAGACGCTAAAAATGTTCACAATATATTGAGTATATTATTTACTTAAAAAAAATAATTTAATTAAAATTAAATTAATATTTAGGGGGCCATACAATTATTTTTTTTGCTGTTTTTATAGATGGTACGGAACCCTTCGTGCGCGAGTCCGACTCGCACTTGGTCGGTTATTTGTAAGTTTTTAGCTTGGTGAATTATTATAATTACTTTAGTGGCTGCTCCTTCACTGTAAAAGGCAACTGTTGTTGTGAAGACAGGTTTAGGCTCCTCAGTAGGATACACTTCAGCTACTCTGAAATAATAAAAAAAATCATGATTAGATGCAATGACAATAGATGCATGCATAACATAAAGGTCTGCACAGACCAGCAGGGTGGACGGCATGGCAGGGTGGACGGCATGGCAGGGTGGACGGCATGGCAGGGTGGACGGCATGGCAGGGTGGACGGCATGGCAGGGTGGACGGCATGGCAGGGTGGACGGCATGGCAGGGTGGACGGCATGGCAGGGTGGACGGCATGGCAAGTTTTTACCAATGTACATTCAAACATAACGGTATACTTATTATATTTATGTTTCAATTATATTTATTTAGTCATTTATTGTGCACTGACTTCCCTCTCTTTATCTGTTTTTTTCCCTGTCATGCCTAGGTTTGCTGGAAGAAATCTCTTTTTAGAGATAAGCTCGCCTTTGTACATATCTTTTTGTAAATATTACGTGTTTTTATGTTTTTGTGCAATAATGTATAAATGAAACATCGATAAACCTATACGACATAATTGATTTGGTTTAAAATAATGCTGTGGGATCCTGCGGGATTTTTTTCCACTTTGGGAGGGTGTCTCTTTAACAATTGACTTTGGGGAAAAATGGTTTTAGGAACCTCAACGTCATTTTCAAAGGCCTATCTATAGACACCCCACACATACAGGTATATGTATAGGTTTGATAAAAAAAATGATTTTTGGTGTCAGTTCCATGTATGGGAAGCACCCCTTATTATTTTATTTTTTAAATTTTTGTATAAAAATCGTAAAGCAGTCCACAGAATACATCTGCATACCAAGTTTCATAGTCCTAATAGTTTTGGAAGTAAAGTTGCTGTGACATACGGACATAAGGACAGATGGACGGACGGACGTACGGACGTACGGACGGACAGACGGACCAACAGACAGACAGACTTGAAAAAACTATAAGGGTTCCTTGTTTCTCTAACGGATCCCTAAAAAAGGCACTTAGGCGGTACGAAGTTCGCCGGTTCAGCTAGTTATCTATAAAAATCATGTCTGTTGTATGGGAGCCCCGTTTTTAGGGTTCCGTTAGAGAAACAAGGAACCCTTATAGTTTTGTCAAGCCAAGTTTAGTCTACCCCTATAATGACTATTGGTGAATTACCCAATATTTTTTACAAGCCCCAATTTGGAGAAATGCTCAGTCAGCATATTCCTGTAATCCAGCATGATCTTCAGTGGCAAGTTGTCCACAATCACAGATGTTAGTAGCATCTCTTCATTGCTCCCAACAGCTTTCCTGTCCTTGTTCCACTTACGCTTTTTCCATATCACTTTCTCTTTTCCTTCTTCGATTTTCTCTAGATCATTTACAATGTCATTGGTCTCTGTTGGTTCATTGTCTGTAGTTTTAGGAATCTTATTCTTGCCTTTGGCCCTATCTTTATTCTTCTTTGACTTTTTGTTTTTCTTGTTTTTATCCACAACTTTCATTTCGTCTAGTAAGTTGGTGAGTGTGTAAGTGTTGTCACCTATGTTCAGTTTCTTCAGGTCATCAGCAACCACTTCAGGCACAATTTCTTTTTTGGAAGACTTGTTTTTTGGCTCACCACTAGTTTCTGTGCTCTCTGTAGGCTTGAGATGGCGTTTCTTTCTCTTGTTTTTCTTTTCTTTAGTCTCAGTCACATTATTCTGGATATTGTTGCTATCATTTTCCTTTTGTTCTGAATTCTCTGAATTTGCAGCATTCTTCTTTTTCTTATATCTCTTTTTCTTCTCTTTCTTGGTTTCAGCTGTAGTTTCAGGTGCATTGTTATCAGGAGAAGCTTGTTCAGTTTCCCTGGCACCAAGGATGCTATTGCTTTTATTAATGTAAGGTTTCATTTGTTTGTTTATTTCATTTGTTGGTACCGTGTTTTCTTCTGAAACATGTTTATTTGGCAGAGGTGCTTCTTGATTTTCCTTTTCAGCATCTTTGGGTTTCTTTGATTTCTTTTGCTTATTCTTATCTTTATGATCAGCTTCTTGACCTTTTTTAGGACTTTTGTATTTTGGCTTTGCAGTGTTAGCTAGAGTATCTGATTTTGATTTTTTTACAGCTACCTGCTCATTTTCTTCCAACATGAAACTAACTGATTTGTTTCTTTTCTTGCGTTTGCTGGGCGAGTCATCAAGGTTGACTGAGTCAGCCGTAGTGTCATTGACAAAGGTAGAAGTATTCTTTATGATAGACTTAACGTCAGCCTTTTTATGACCACCAATATTTGGAGTTGAGGTGACTCGTGAATCACGCGGGGATTTTTTCTGGGAAATATTTAAGTTTCTGCTATCAATGTTGATTTGAGACAAATCTAAGGTATCATGTTCACATTTCTTCTTATTTTTGCCAGAAGGCCTGTCTTGTTTTGGTGTCTCCAGCATGTTGACGTAATTATCTTTGGGGCTGATGTGGTTCTTTTTATCACAAATTACCTAATGTAGATGTTTCAGCGATAGATTTGCAAAGTTTAATTGCGTTTCTCTTTCCTAAAAGGTGACACTTCATTATCAAAAGATTTCTCACTCCTAAGTCTTCTAATGGACACTTCTCTTTCTTTTACTCCGGGTTCCATGTATTTTAGTTCATTCCTAATCTTCAGAACTTGGAATAGAAACTGAATTGTTGTAGTATTATTTTGAGGTTAAATTTGGATTTGCACGCACGCACAGAGCGAGCACACACAATTTGACAAATTCACTCACACAACCACAGAGAAAGTAATCACTACGTTTACACACAACATAACACACACACAACAACACATCACATTTCACAACCCCCCTGTCTGTTCCGAGTCACGCCAAAATCGATTACATTATGGGGCCTACACTACACACGCACGCACGTCTTTTACAAGGCTGGTGGGTGGCTGGCTAAGTGGCTACCACCTACCAGAGATGGGCGCTGTGAATTTTTCCGAATCACTCAATTTGGAAAAATTGGAAAAATTCGATTTTTTCTGGAATTATTCCGAATCCTTCCATTTTAGTGGAAAATTAAGTGTAAATATGGAAAAATTAAGATGTTTTACAAAGATATTGAATTGAAAGATCGATAATTTGTTGGTCTAATAGTCCTACATCGATTTGTGCAGGTTTCAATTCAATATCTTTGCAAAACACCTTAATTTTTCCATATTTTTCCACCAAAATGGAAGGATTTGGAATAATTCGGAAGGATATCCGAATTTTTCGGAAAAGTTGAAAAATTCGGAAAGATTGCCCATCTCTGGTGGCTACAGACTGTCCAACAAATGGGCAGATAAATACTGGCAACATCTATACCTCACTTTTTTTTATTTAATGGCGGGTGCGCTTGCGTGATGCCGGTTGCGTTACTTGCGTTGCGAATGCGTGTTATTTGCTTTTAGCAGAGGCGTCGCCGAAATAAGTGTTATCATTGAATTTGGAATTTGGATTGTAATTTGCATTCGGTAAGTAAAACTCCCTATAACTTTACTGAATACGAGTGGTGAGAAGTTGTAGATTATGGTAAATGGTGATCTCAGACTCGTGGTTTCGTGATTTTCCATTCGCATTTCGCCATGCTGTATGACGCGTTTCGCTGTTTTTTGTGCATTCACAGCTAAGGTGTTCTAAACCGCGTTAAAATTAGCGCTCTTTCCAAAGTCAGGTATCTTGTTAATTTTACAAAGCACTGTCATTTTGCGCTTGCTTGAGTAGTGTCCTTGAGATCCCGGAATAGCGGCGGCAGAAACCGAGAGTGGCAGCCAGGTAGGTACTAGGTACTCACTCCACTCAGGTACTTACGTCGGAGATGGAAAAAGTCGATAAACAGGCGTTGGATTTGTTTATCATCAAAAAGTATCTTGTTATTTTGCTGTTTGTAGTTTTAGTTCAGAGTTCACTCAAGGTATAGTTCAGCCCCCCTAGACTAAGTTAAACGCTAATGCTAGCAAAACGAAACGATAACATTGTCTACAGGCACAGTTCAGAAACTATATCATGACATTGTATTTCCTGAACCTATTTCCAGGTTCAAAACTGAAAATCAGTTCATATGCCAGTGTTCATGATGATTCTTCTTGTGCGTTTGCAGCCAAGTAATTAAACATGGTGGCTCAAAAACGCGGGCGCGGTGGTAAGGCGCAGGCGGCGAAGGCCAAGGTTGCAGCAGCGCCGGCCGAGGAGGTTGTGCCGGAAGGCGAAGCACCAGCGACTGTAGAAGCCATTGAAGACAACAACGGAGATGCAGAACAGCCTGCAGATGAGCCTATGGCCGAGGAGCCGGCAGAGAGCACTGAGCCAGCTGAAGAGACCACGGAAGGTGAAGCAGCACCAGCACCAGTAGTTGAGGAGAAGGTGGAATCTGGTAAAATCCTTGTGGAGAATCTGCCCTCAAGCTATCTCTTTGACTATCAAGATAAGCTGAAAGAGCTCTTCTCACAATATGGTGAAGTCAACTCAGTGAAGTAAGTAACATGAGTTGTATGTACCAACTCTGTATGGTTTTGTGATATAATGTTCTGTCTGCTAACATTCAAATATCAGTCCCTGATTATCATAATTATTAATTTTAATCAAAATATTTCGTGAGATGTGAGGACATGTGTCCGCATTAATTTTAATTATCTTTTATTTTGAATGATCCAGAGTTGAGAACCACACTCAGAATCAAAGACTGGCTATGACGGAGATTAATAAGAGAAATTTTCTTTCTTTTTAGACGTGGTCCAATCGTTGTTACTGAACTGACCACAACTCCGACATTATCGGCTATAGTCGAATTCAAAAACAAAGACTCTGTGGAAAAGGTAATCAAAAGTTTTTACATATAATTATTTTCTATAAAAACTTCAACTGTAGATGACTTAGATTAAGCACCTCTCCTCAGTATCTACTGAGTGGTGCATTTTATTTAAGGCTATAATAAAGTAATTTGTTTTTGTTTTCCAAATTAGCACATTTAGTGAGCACTTCTCCTGGAGCCATTGTAAAATGAGACGAGTGACTATTTGAATGTTCCAAAAGCTGGTCTTCTACTGGAGTAGAACCTTTATTGGCTATTTGTACACATTTTATACATTACAATTATCCAAATTATGTATATTATTCTAAAGTGTTTTTAGTAGTAGATCAGCTAATCCATGTTTTATATTTATGATTTACATATGTATTTCTTCTGCTGTGATGGTAACTATGTTTTTTGCCAAAACTTATCTTTCACCTTACCTTCTGTTTCGTTTCCCACTAGGCCTAACACATGGTCATCACATGCATAATTTTTCTATAACCAGCAAACGCAAGAGAAAATGTATAATTTAACTTGATTTCTTCATTTTACTTATGAACTTTTTAGCACCACATCTCAAACCAAAAGACCCTTTTGTTCTGTTTTTCATACGTTTTATACTTTATCTCGACGTGGGTAGGTTGAAAATCGCAGACCTGAAGATCCAAGCTGCTGGGTTGCAGACAAAACAATTTACCAACTGTACTGTAATGAATGACAGATGCGAGTGGCGTGCTTTGGGAGAGGCCTATGCCCAACAGTGGGTTGATACGGGCTGATATGATGAAGATGATGACTGTACATAATGAAATGATGCTATTACAGAAGTTATAGAAAAGCCCCAAATCTCAGATGACAATTCAATTCAATTCAAAAAATTTATTGACCATAAAATCATACATATTACTTAGTCAACGTCAATATAATATTAATATTTTCTATACTACCGCCCGTTCGGAAGTTGTGGGCTTAGGGATGGAGCAAAGAAGGGCAAGAAACTCCCCCGACAAATAAAAATCTTTATTTGCATATCATGAATTAAGCTTCATTTACAAATGATTTTTTCCAATCAACAAGTCAATTTAGAGAGTAGAGTCATACTGGGAGTGTTGGTTGCAGCAAAGACGCAAACTTTCAGTTTAGTTTGTGACCTTGACCATCCATTTAGTTTACTGATCAAGTCTAGGTCAAAACCAAACTGAGAGCATCTCTTACCTTTGAATGTTCTCTCCCAATCTTTTTAACTGACTTCCTAAAGGAGGAGGTTTACAATTCGTCTGGATGTTTTTTTTTTATGTATGTGCCTCGATAGCGCCTAGACGGATGAACCGATTTTGAAAATTATTTTTTTATGTGAAAGGGTTTACCTTCCCATTGGTCTCATTGAAACCAGGTCAGGATCTGATCATGGGATCCTGGAGAAATCGAGGGAACTCTTCAAATATTATAGGCAGACCTATAGTGATTTTTGTGTTTTTCATAATAACTCATGCAAATTCACATGGTAAGCATAATATTGTGATGCGGGACTGCTGATGAAGACCACTTAAGGCCACCACAACTGCTCAATACTAGGTGTACAAAGACAATGTGTGGCTGACGGGCAGGCAACGCATAGAATACTTACTTTACTTTATACTTTATTGCACAGAAAACATAATACAGACACTTAATATTAGAAAAAACATGTACAAAGGCGAGCTTATCTCTAATAAGAGATAGCCTAAACCGGTGGACCTAGAGCCATGAAACTTTGTACAGAGGTTCCTTAGGTAGCGTGGGGTAGCATAGTACTGAGATGGGATTTGACAAAATTAAGTTTCCAAGAGGGGGGGGGGGGGGATAAGGGGTTACAGTTAACTCAATATAATCAAATAGGGTTTGTGGAAGTCGGTTTTTTCTAAAGGACAATGAAAATCTTGCCTTGTCAGTTGGGCTCCAAAAAAAAATGCCATTGTGCAGGAATAAAACGATTGTTATATTAAAGATTGGGCACTTGTCATTAATTTTTGTTATGACGCCAAAAAAAATCGTCCATGAAAAAAAAAGTATTAATCATAAAAGAACTACATTTTTTAACACGTGGTTCATTCCATTATTTCAATGCAATTAGTCAGATATCATAATAATTAAATAAAATACGACTTTTAAACGCATTATTTATTATTTAAATACAATTTCTCAGATTTCTTAATCATAAAAAAGTACCTACTTAGTACTTTTTCATACATCATTAATTATTTTAGTATAGATAGTCAGATATCATAATCATAAGTAGAACTTTTAAACACATGATTAATCAATTACAATTACTCAGATTTCTAATATATTAACTAAAACAAAACATAACATTTTCTGAACTAAATACAGTCTCGTGAAAAAATTAAATAGGAGTCAATGAGGAATTTTCATGGGCCTATATTATTTTTTTCCGTGGACCAATTTCGCTGGCTTCTTATTGAAAGTAGATATTATTGATAAGGGCTGTAAGATGATGCATTCCTTATGTCTGCACAACAACATTTTTTTTTGAGCCCAGAGTCTTGCATCATCCTTTACTTTTTGTTTCAATTATTCTACCTCCAACACCTCCAAGCTATCTAGTTTAACTGATTCAAGAAGTAATGTTTCGCTGGTCGCGTGGTGTCACCGCTCTAACCCCTCCCGCGCAGGCGCTGTCAGTGGACGGCACGGTGCTGGCCGGGCAGCGCGTGACAGTGGCAGCGGAGTGCTGCCAGGAGAGCACGGTGCTGGTCGGCGTGCCCTACGAGGCGAGTCTGGACTACGTGCGGCTGCTGTTCGCCGAGTGTGGACACATCGCGCAGATACTCGAGTTCAGCAAGACCAAGTACAAGATACGTGAGTGCAAGACGAGCTTTCTTCTTTCATGCGTGCGTCTCCACTCAACTGCTGGAGGTTGGCAGTCAGTAAATACCCCTCTTGGTCAGTCTTTCAGTGCCTCTCCACTCCACTGCTGGAGGTTGGCAGTCAGTAAATACCCCTCTTGGTCAGTCTTTAATTTAATACCTTTATTTTATTGAGTCCATTTGTAACTGTAACTAAATAACAGTGCAATAAATTTAGGCATGGAAATTAAGCCCAGTTCTATACTTGTATAATTCCTTGCCAAAATCGTAAATAAATTGGTTGCCTTATAAAATTACATTTTGTCTAATATTAGATTACTATTTTGATAAAAGCGGCACTTTATAAATAAATTTATTGGTAGTTCATCAGATAAAAATCGGATTATTTGCCTGATATAAACATCTCAAATAAAATCGTATGGATAAATATTTCATCAAATTGTTTACTAGAATTTGAACTGAATTAGAAATTCAACCTTAGTTCATCTATCATCACGAAACTTGGTATGGAGCTTGAAAGACATTTAAAATGAAACCCATCGAGTTTGAGCTCATTTCATTCGTCTTAACGACACCATATGATTGTAAAATGGTGTACTTAATAATTAAAATAGTTAATTATTATTTAGCATTTTTCACAGTATAGACTTGACAGATTCACTGCTGTGATATATGTTTGGGCCTGGTCTGATTAGTCTTGTTGTGGTGCGCAGTGCGGGTGACGTTCGCCGACAAGGAGTGCGTGGAACGCGCGCTCAAGCTGGACCGCGAGCTGCGCATCAACGGGTTCCTGGTGACCGTGGCCAAGTACCGCAGCGACGACGACGCGCGCCAGCACAACAACACCAACAAGGTGACTCGAAGTACCTCCTGGCCGTGATTCTGTATGCGAAT
>OY735262.1:12567654-12618960 GCA_963457715.1 Argyresthia albistria
CGGATGTGCTTGCATGCGGAGACTTGCCTTTATACTATGACGACGACCTCTGTGGCGCAGCGGTTGCGCACCTGCCTACTATGCGAGAGGTCCCGGGTTCGAACAAAAAAAAACCCAGGTCTTTGTTTACATGTTTGTGATGTCGCTGTTTCTGGTACCCACGACACAGGTTATCCTAGTATGGGGTCAGAAGCAAGGTATGTGCCTGTATGTAAAAGTTTATGTTTACTACGTCAGTGTTCGCCAATGTGACGCTGTCAGTGTATTCAAGCTTCGGCTGTAACATTGTCTTCAAAGATCGGAATATCTGAAGAAAATCGTCTCTTCTGAAAAAACGGTTCGAATCCGTCCGTGTTTCGACTGATGCCTATAAGGTACGCCCGATCATCTGAGGCCCACTGAACACGACCCGACACAGCGTGGCGCTCGTCTTGTCACGCGCCGGTCACGTGCTGACCGTTTCTCTCTCTTCAGCAGGTGGGCTTCATGAACGACGGACAGCGACCGAACAAGCGGCTCCGGCAGATGTAACCGACCCAGTTTTTTATGCAATAAGATCGAATTTCGTGCGTCGTGACCTATGTTCGTGTGTAATTGTGCGTGTGCCGAGCGTCCCTACAGAGACTTCTGCGTTGACATTTTGACATGTCGACGTGTTGACATGTTGACAGTATGACAGTATAACCGTGGCCGCGTCGCCTCCCACTCAACTCTGGTTACACATTTAAAAAATATAATATTGAATTCGGAGATTATACCCGGGTTCAGGGGGAGGCGGTTCGGGCGACCCTAAATATAGTTTAATTGTATTTACTAAGTACATGAAATGAAAATACCTACATTGTAAGTTAATGTCTTTTGACAGGTAATACACTGATTACTAACAATCACTTGTGTAGTTTATTTAACATCCCATCCCGTTCATCTTTTCCAATACCTTGATCTAGATAAACTGTAAAGAATGGATATATCTGGGTCCGTTCATTTATCTGACACTCGAAAGTCTTGTCGCAGGACCCTTGCTAGGGAAATGTCATGTGGCAGGACCCTTGCTAGGGAAATGTCATGTCACAGGACCCTTGCTAGGGAAATGTCATGTCACAGGACCCTTGCTAGGGAAATGTCATGTCGCAGGACCCTTGCTAGGGAAATGTCATGTCGCAGGACCCTTGCTAGGGAAATGTCATGTCGCAGGACCCTTGCTAGGGAAATGTCATGTCGCAGGACCCTTGCTAGGGAAATGTCATGTCGCAGGACCCTTGCTAGGGAAATGTCATGTCGCAGGACCCTTGCTAGGGAAATGTCATGTCGCAGGACCCTTGCTAGGGAAATGTCATGTCGCAGGACCCTTGCTAGGGAAATGGCAGCGCAATCATAAGTAGTGTTAGACTCTACATATAGCTAATGTATACAATGCCAATGCAGCCAATGGTAAACTATCTCCGCATTGATTGCTGAAATGTCATTTAACTTTACTGGTGAATGGACTACAATAATTCACAACAATTACGTTATGCTAAACGCATTCTATCAATTTCCATAAACAAGTGTTGCTTGAGCCCGCGAAGCGTGCTAGGCTGGGGTTGAGATGACCAATTAACTGCACAGATGGACAAGCCGCAGATTGCGTACATAACTGTCTCTAATTAACCACTGGACATCGCTATTGTAGTTTCTGCGCGCGTTGCGATCGCACGTGCCAACTGCCATGAAGACGTAGTTTACGAGATGTTGAACAAACTATTAGTTTTGTTTGTGGCGGCGGCGGCGTGTGTGTTGTGTGAAGACAGGCAGGGTGCAGTGGATTTTATTGAGAAGGCGATTACACGTGGTAAAACCGGCAAGGGTGTTCGTTTCTCGCGAACTCAAGTGTTGGAGGACTACTTCAACGTATATGACTCGACGTTCCTGGCGTTCGTTTGGCCGAAGTTGAGGAATGGGGTGCACTTGACACTGGAGCCGGCCTGCTGGGAACACATGAGTCTGCTGTTTCGCCAGCTACTGGAAGGACGCCCGTGGGCTTATCATGGTAAGGCCGTTTGTCCACCGTCACCGTCACCTCAACGAGAACGGGCATAAGATTAAGTTGCCGACACATTTAATATGGTCGTTATCGTTGACATCACGGTGACCGCAGCGGTTGACAAAATGGGGAATGGTTATATCTATTGGTGATTTGCATAGCCTAAAGAGTTGCGTGTGCACTCTACCTGCAACTCCCTCCAAACCCACTCTCTCATCTCTACCTCCAAAACTCTGCGCTGGTGTTGGTTTGAATATGAATACCTTATTCTTCTTGTCGTTTTAGCTCTCTCTGATTAAAAACCTTCCAAGGATTCATACGGTGTCAGTCAATGGTCTAGTTTCCATACTAAATCATGCCTTATGCAGTAGGTAGCTGTAGAGTCTACAGTGTAGATAGATGGAAATAATATAATCTGTAGGGTTTCAGGACGAGTCACGACTTACTCTTATAACTGTCTCTAGTCTATACCTGGCAAGTTAACTTGTTCATGTTAACTTCTTGTACTCCAGTACCACCTACACTAGGTAGTGTACCTACCAACTTGAATCGCAATTCAATTTTAGTTCATGTTCAACGAGTGTGCTAGACTACTATGTAGTTAGTGATGGTGAAAGTCTCCCAATAAATCTTTTTCCATCCACGACGCGTAGCATGACGAACCTACAGACTCAGCCGGCACATAAGACGAACACATCTCGATAGAAAAACGATACGAGACCGATCTGAGACATCGCGTAACAAGAAATTAATTACACACCCGTGGTAGTGGCCTTACGCAACTTTCCACGGCGGGCGACGACGTCCACGCGTGCGTTCCTAGAACCGCGCGAAACCAGCAAACAGCACGAGAAACAAACGAGAATCGATCACACGACCGCCCACAAAAACTATCCCCATTCAATGAACTATACAAATTAATATTCCTGTGGCGTGTGCGCCACGCATCTGTAATTGCATGATTAATGGTATATTTACTTACTCCTAAGTGGATCAGCTAATCATAGATTCATGTTGCATGATACGGGCAGTTTAGCTTCAAATATTGCTGTTTTGTTGCAGTCATTAAGTGTACATAAAACTTGCATTTATTTATAGCTAACTCACTTGTCAGGCGATTTTAATTCTGAAACCTGTCGTTTCAGCTATTGCTCGGTCTTTAGTGGAGGTGGTTACATCCGGCAGCAGTGTAACAAAAGATATCTAGTAAAGAGAGAGCAGTAGAATCTGATTAATCCATTATCAGCCTTACCAGATTGCACTCTCTATCATTCCAACTACGCTAGGATTACTATGACATGATGAAGCCTCCCCAAGTCCCCAACTGGGTAAAGGCGTGCGTAACCTAATAATTAAAATTGACTTTAGACCCTGGACGATTATAAACTGGAGTCGTTTCAGTTGTGGACGCATCGGGACGGTACCAGTCGGGCGTATTCGAGGGGAACCGCTTCTGGATCGGCTCCAAACGGCAATGCATGCATTTGGTAAGTATACTCATGACAAATACTGGGTGCTGGTATCGCCGGTCAAAGGTTTCTAAGTACCTTTGACCGGACCGACGATATCTCGAATTACATACAACTTACACGGAGGTCAAGTAAGGTTTTTTCTAGGCCTATATCCGTCACGGTGACGTACTTTTGCGACATCTATGCAGTTCTACCCAGAGAGCAACACGGCTTCCCGAGTTCTTCCTTTGCCAATAACATTCCGCGAATAGTTAGGTAGGTACGTTTATGAACAGCATGTACGTTTATGCAGCATTTACGATTTGTCAACTCGCTTCTATTGATCTCTGCTCTAATCCTTAATTGCTCGTTTCACAGGACCAGAAATTCACTATTTGGGATGGAGGAAACGTAAGCCTTGACGAGTTTCTGAGCAAGACAAATCTACGGTCTTATACAAGAAGGGAGAAATACTTTGACGGTAGTAAGTATCCAGCATCCAGCATATTCAAATACTGGTACTGTACGGGCCATTGTTTTGGCACGTGGGGTCTCATCTCACTCTCTCTCTCCCGCCAAGTCAAACGCCGAGTATCATACCCGACGTGCCAAAACAATGGCCCCGTACTTACTTTAAGTATATTTTTAATGTCCCATAGCTAATATCTACGTTTGTTGTGTTGCTTGATGTTTTTCAGGTCCGGAGGGCGAATGGCACAGTTTGGTTCAACAGGACCACTCGTCGAGTAGTCAAATGTCGGCAGACAATACTCCGCCATTCGCACTTTCATTTTACAGCATTCAGATGATTCTCAATATCACTAAACCGGTATTGGCCAAGGTATGTTCTACAACTTATACGGTTTGTTCTGGTTAAGGCTCTGTCAACTTAAGTTATTTGTTCTGGTTAAGGCTCTGTCAACTTAAGTTATTTGGCAAGTGGGAAAACTATCTATGTTTTTTTCTTGCCAGGGGTTCGCTTACGCTCGGTAGCTTGTACTATAATTATGGTGCTCCTAGACGGGCCAGGTTTTGCTGCAATACGTGGCCGGAAACTATTGGTGTCCCTCTCTTACTCGCATGTTAGAGAAAGACACCAATAGTTGCCCGCCGGCCACATATTGCAGTAAAAGTATGGCCCGTTTAGAAGCTCCTTTATAGGTGCCATTTTCTTCTGTCTCTTGTAAGCTCTTTCACATGCCTGAGGTTTACAATAAATGATGTTTTTAGTCGTACGACGTGACCTTAGGCCTCTGTCTGCCGCGGACCTGCCAGTCGGACGACATCCGCGCTATGCTGAACTTCTCCATCATGGTCAACGACCATCTTCGGACTAACACCACCGTGCCGAGACACGTACAGATACAGGCCATGAGAAGACTCGACCAGTCGTATGACATTTACAGCGATCCTACAGCTGTCGTGCTGATGATCTTCACATTGACACTGGTAGTGGTCACGCTACTAGCGACAGCCTTAGATTTGAAGCTCATAAGGTTCAAACCGAGAAACTGTCGCTCTATGAGCTTCGACATACAGAAAGTCGACTCGGACCCAGCGGCGAAAGTCACAGAAAAACCCAACAACAACATCGGGATTCACCAGAAACGGAACACCCCGGACGCGGTCTACCCTAAGAAAGAGATGAACCTAGTCGACATGGAGACCCTGACCATAAACAACATGAACAACTCCAACAACATCAACTTGGTGACGGTGAAGAAGATCATGAAGGCGAACACGAAACCTCCCTCGATCACTCTGGACGTGATCGCCGTGGACGAGACGAAGGGCGAGAGCTGCACGCGGTGCGGGAAGTATCGGAAGCAGTGCTTGAACCCGCGCCGCTCGGCCAACCTGCCGGCCTGCCCCCGCATGCAGTACAACTCGTTCGCCAGCCTCAGCACCGATCACAGACCGCAGGGCAAGCGCGCCGAGCTGCTCAGAAGCATCCTCATGTGCTTCTCACTGCGGTACAGCTTCAGGAGACTCTGCAACACGAGCCTGACTAACAAAGATCTGTCCATCATACACGGACTGAAAGTGCTCACTACGTTTTGGGTGATTTTTGTGCACGTTACTCTGGTGGTGTTCCATATTTCAGGTTAGTTACAAAAACATATTTTTAAAGAACTCATCTATCTAAGCAATGTACTTCATTTATATGCCATTAGTAGTTGTATGTCAAACATCCATAATATTCGGTTAGATAATAACATGCTTCTTACATTGTTGGTTCTGTACACTTGATCGATCGGCGCAGTCAAGGCAGGCGACGCAGGCCACGCAGAACAGTTTTTGCATCAGACAAAAGACGTCGCTCGCTCTGCCTTGCGAAACTTGTGGTCGCTAGAGACATGTCCTTGTACTACAGCTGCTGTGTCGCTATATAAACTTCCGTTGCAGAGAACGGCGGCGACATCAACAGCCACAACACAGCGTACAAGATCCTAGCGACGGGCACGCTCGCGTTTGACTCCCTGTTGTTCGTGAGCGGGGCTCTCAGCTCGCACCACTACTTCTACCTGAAGCGGCGCTACTCCCTGCGCGAGCTGGTCAGCTTCGACGGCAAGCTGGGGCATGTGCTGCAGTTCGTGTGCTTCGTCAGTAACAGGGCCGTCAGGTCAACCAACTTTTTCTTCAGACGTTTTTTCTATGGCACATTGAACTAAATAATGAGGTTTGTACTAAGTATGGTACTGTATAATGAGGATAGCGTTCAATGCTACTGGACAGTGGGATTACTGTACAATGTTACTGTACAATGCTACTACTGTACAATGCTACTCCCTCCGTACTATTGTATACCCTGTACCTGTTCGTACAGACTGCTCCCTCCGTACTAGTCTGTACCCTGTACTTGTTCGTACAGACTGCTCTCTCCGTACTAGTCTGTACCCTGTACTGGTCCATACAGGCTGCTCCCTCCGTACTAGTCTGTACCCTGTCCCTGTCCGTACAGACTGCTCCCTCCGTACGCGTACGTCGTGTTCCTGGCCGGCGTGCTGTCCCGCGCGTCCCGCCGCCTCGCCCCGCTGTCGCTGCCGGACCCGGATGACGTCACGTGTGACGCGCACTGGTGGCGCAACCTGCTCTACATCAACAACTTCTATCCTGCCGGGGAGCGGGTGAGTGGCTTCACTGTGAACCATTTATCATGGCCGGTTTCAACTTGTTGTAATTTCAATCCGTTTAGGTCCAATATGACCACTTCTCAATTAAATAATTTTCAAATTTGACCACTTCCTAATTCTTCTCATATGTCAGCCTTTCAGCCTTGTTATGGTGTAATGTAATATATCAAGTCGACATGATTCCTGCGCCAAGACCGCTCTAGGCTGAAGTGAGTTTGGGCCGGACAGTGTGCGTGTGCTCCATGTTCCCCCGGAAATAGGCCAAACTTGACACCGGATGGGGTGTCCACTGATCGATACCGGTCGATTCACTGATCGATATCGAGCCAAGAAGTCGATGGCGGGACTACCTGGGACAGGTTTATGCCTAACTGTGCAGAGACGGCAAAAGACAGGGAGGAGTGGTCTAAGATAGGCGTTTGTGCATCAGTGGGACACTACCCAGGCTACATAAGACAATGTTCCCCCATTGCAGTGCCTGCAAGTGTCCTGGTACATGTCGCTGGAGACACAACTGCACGCGCTCGGCACGCTGCTGCTGTGTGCCACGTGGGGCGGCGGCGGCGCGGGCGCGGGCGCGGCGCTGCTGGCCATGGCGACTGCCACTGCCGACGTGGTGACCGCCTGGCGGGACCGGCATCAGCCGTGAGTTACCACTTTATGTATCAGAATAACTTTAAGCACCTACCACACAAACACGTGTAGTAGGTGCTTATTAGGCTGCCTAACTAAAAGCTATTCTGACGGGCCATTTTGACAACTCCTTCCTTGATGTGGGCAGGCCGTGTTAGACCGCGGACGTTGCAATAGTTATGGAAAAATAGAACGAGAGGTACAGAAATAGAGAGGTGACAGCTTGCTTAAGCCCGGTACACACGTAACGATATATCGTAGCGATTAATCGGTGCAAACTGATTTGCGCAGATTTATCGATCGTGTGTATGACAAATCGTTGCACATTTATCGTTCATGTCGGCAGTTGCAATTTATAGAGGCAAAAGGAGTAGGCGCGGACTGTACATGTTATATTCTATGCATTTGGTAAATAACTAGCCTACGACTGCAGGGTCACTGCGGTTCAAGTTCTCGAGACGGCATTCGAATCCTGGTTGGTGAGCAAGAATTAAAATCCCTGGGGTCATGTTTGTATGTGTGTGTGTGACATCGTCGCTATTTTAGGTTCCTACGACGCTGGCTCCTATCTTAGTGAGAGACCAGAAGCAATGCACATATTATGTGTATGTACATAACTGTTTATGTTCTATTTCCTTTACTGCAGCTACTCTGACGCGTACGGCGCGTACGCGGCGCTGGTGGACCGGCCGTGGGCGCGGTTCACCCCCTACTTCGTGGGCGTGTTCACGGGCTGGCTCGTGCACCGGCTGGACGGACGACTGCCCGTCTCCAAGGCAAGTGATGATACCTTCTCAGGAGGCGATGGGCTGGCAAATAGCCAAGGAGCAAAGAAGCTGGTTTAAATCCCTTAATTGGACCGAAGCATTATACATCCCACCAGATCTATGGTAATAAACGCAAAAACCAATGTTTCTACATTAACATACCCAATTATAATTAAGGGTTAAGGTGGTCTCAGCCTCAGCTGCGCCTCTGCCACCCCGCATGGTCTTGAAGACACGTCATTTAGGATGCATTGTCGCAGCAGATTAGAGTGCTTATGTTCAGCGGCTAAACTTGGCTGACTTAGTCAATACTGAATTGTGCTTGACATGGTCCAATGGTGTCACGAAAGGATTGATGGCTTCGGCACACCACACCGGCGTGATGGTAGCGGCAGGATCTCAATGGCGGCCATTTAACCATGTCAACTTAGACAACTACACCACTCCCGACCCGCCGCCGGTGACATGATGTTCCGAATTCTTGATGGAATGTTCAACCCTCAGGTGAAGAGCGCTTGCCTCTGGCTGGCCTCCGCCTGGGCGCTCCCCTCGCTGCTGCTGCGGCCGTGGCTGGCGCCGCTGCGGCTGCCGGGCGCGGCGGGCGCTGACGTCATCCTGTCGGCGCTCGCGCACGCGCTGTGGCCGCTCGCGCTCGCCTGGCCGGCCGTGGTGCTGGCTACCAGGGGCTCCGGTGAGTGCCACACTTGAGGGGCTAGTGGATAGGAAGAAGGGTTTATACGAGGCCACAGCATCATGATTCTCACACTAAGATCAAACTCCGTCCAACCCAGATAGATTATACAATTTATACTTTTACAGAGGTTGGCCACCGGAAAAATACATATGGCAGGAACGCGTGCAAATGCGGCGTCTTCTCAATGAACCTCCATATAAAATGCAGTCTTGACTGCGACTGGTTTTTTCTGTGTGGCCAGCAGCGTTCAAGAGTTGTCAACTGGCAGCATAATAAATAACGTAACGTAGCATCATGCCTTTTTCCACAAGAGGTGGCAGAGTGATTCATGCAGACTGATCCCGGGATCCGTTCAGAGTAGTTTACTGATCCCGATGTTTCGTGTCAACTCAGGATCAGTATGCACGAACCTATATTTAGCAAGTTGACTGGCAGATACTTGTTAAACGTCTAGTCGTCGTGGTGGAGTAGTATAGACGTGCTGCCTCGCAGGCGCGTCGCGCCGGCTGCTGGACTGCGGCTGGCTGGCGGCGCTGGCGCGGCTGAGCCACGGCGCGCTGCTGCTGCACGGGGTGCTCGCGCGCCAGCTGCTGCTCTCAGCGCACGCGGCCGCCTCCATGCACGCCGCCTCGCTCGTGAGTAGTATAGTGTGCTGCCTCGCAGGCGCTGCTGCTGCATATCCCTCAGCCTTACTCCAACCTTTTGCGATTCAAATCGAATACTGTTCAGATACATCACCATGGCATTTTATCTGTAGATAATAGGAGTTGTTTTATAACGGTCATGGTATTTTCTCGGATCAAATTAGGCGCCTAATCAGCGCTGATTAGGCACATATCAGCATTGGTTTGAGTTGGGAGTAGGTACGGGTAATGTGTGTACCGAACCTTCCTTCACAAGGCTTGTTCCGTCCCGCAGTGGTCACACTTCGCGGGCGCAACACTGATGTCGCTGCTCGGCGCGTTCGTGCTGTCTCTGCTGGTGGAGACTCCGCTCTGCAGTCTGCTGCGCCGCATCTCCGACTGCGCTCACACATGAACATTACTCACGACTGTTATCTGATTAAACTACTGTGCCACCATCTTATCTATAGAATGGAGCGAGGCGCCACCATCTACGCCAACCGAAACAGCATACACTACCTACAATAACTGACAGCCGAAGTGATGTTTTCATAGTGGTGTCACTAGTTCTCTAGATAACTTGGTGGATCTGTAAACTACTCATTCTTGCGGTTTACAGGTAAATTAATAGTTTAATTTCATGTAGGGCCTGTAGACGCATGATTGTGGTGGTTTCTCTGGTATCGGACGACCTCTGTGGCGATTGCGTTGCGGTTCGAGGCATTAATATTTGTAATGGCAGATTTATGTAACTTCTTCGCAACGGCATCGATCGATCATAAGATTTTCTGAGACTGATATAGATTAATTTATTGTTACCATTTTTTATTTTAATAAGTTTGCGTTTGTATATAGCTGTAGTGTTTACAAGTGCGAATAAGTTTATCATTATAAGATCTGATAAACTTATTCGCAAGCAATCTTGCAGGATCTGCAAGAAGAGGTTGATAATGGCCGTCAAGTGGACGCTATTTACACGGACATAAGCAAAGCTTTTGACAGGGTCGACCATTATTTACTACTAAAGAAGCTTCTTAACTTTGGCGTGCATGGTGTGTTTTTAAAATGGTTTTCCTCCTACCTTTCAGATCGGTCACAGAAAGTGGTAGTTTGTGGGTATGAATCCAAGCAGTTCAAGTCAACTTCAGGCGTTCCTCAGGGATCACACCTAGGGCCTAAACTGTTTCTAGCCTTTATTAATGATCTTGCAGCGAATCTCCGCCATTGTAAGTTTTCCTTCTTTGCCGATGATCTAAAAATTTACAGAGTCATAGAACAACCGGCTGATGTCCTTCTTCTTCAGCATGAGCTCGATATTGTTTACAACTGGACAGTCAACTATAAATTACCACTCAACACTGGTAAATGTAAACATATAAAGTTCACCAAGAAGTTACTGCCTATACTCTCCAAGTATAAGATCAATGGCTCTTACCTCGAAGAAGTTGACGAAATTAGGGATCTGGGAGTTATCCTTGATAAAAAATTATCTTTCAAGAACCACATCGACAGTATTGTGAAAAGATCTCTAAAACTGTTGGGCTTTGTATGGCGAAATTGCAAGTCTTTTAGGAATATATCAGCTCTCAAAATGTCGTACTTTGCACTGGTTCGTAGCTCTCTTGAGTATTGCTCTAGTATATGGTCTCCTCATTATCAGTGTCACATCGACAGAATTGAGAAGATTCAAAAGAGATTTCTATTCTTTTTGTCCGTGCATCAGAAAAAACTGTCCACCCTGCCATTTTACGTGGACCGATTGAAGTTTTTTAATTTCATGTCACTAGAAAATAGACGATCAGTAGCGGACCAAGTATTGCTATATAAAATTTTAAGGGGTGGTTTAGTTTGTCCGGAGTTGCTCTCGAAGGTCAGGTTGGTAGTGCCACGCAAAGATGCTCGAATTGTTAATTATCGTCCATTCTACGTAAACTTGTCCAGAACCAATGTTGGGTATAATTGTATAACTAATAGACTGTCTCGATCTCACAATAAGTTATGTCACTCCAACGATCTTGACATTTTTAATCTTAGTCTAAGTAAATTTAAAAATAACATTGTAGCGGCTTTTGCCAAGTAATTTAGTTTTAAAATATATTTTATTTTATTTTTGCAAATAATAGTTAGTAACGGTAGGTTCAGGTAGTTTGAACTGTTTTATTTTTTTAATGTAGGTATGTTGTGTTCACCTATAATTGGGTCTACACATAGCTAGATGTACTGTTTTTTCCATTTGTGTGTATTGTGTAAGATCTGTTGGTAAACCTTAATAAATAAATAAATAAATAAATAAATTATACTCTAAGAAAAGGTTTAATCTCACTATGAAATAAACACACAAATATTTGTAAATATTCTTTATTATAATAATCAGTAGAAACTTATAAAGTAAGATAATATTTACAGCTTAAGTCATACTTATTGAAGTAATTAAAATAAATTTAAACATATGTACATTTTTTGAATTTAGATTCCACTTTGAATATCTACTACATCAGAGCAGTCTAATATATTCCGAACTACCCTGACTGAAATTGAGATTTCAACAGCAAATGCAGATATACTGAACAAGTTTTTACAAATAAGCACCAGGCCCGACGGATAGAATGCAAGTTAGCACTATTCTCTAGCAGAAAATACTGTTGACTCACGTTCGTAATAGACGCACTTAGTACCTAAATTAAATTACCTTTACAATAAGGGCCAGCATTAAAAATACGTTATCAGGTGGAGCTACCAGTACAGTAAATACGTTATCAGGTGGAGCTACCAGTACAGTAAATACGTTATCAGGTGGAGCTACCAGTACAGTAAATACGTTATCAGGTGGAGCTACCAGTACAGTAAATACGTTATCAGGTGGAGCTACCAGTACAGTAAATACGTTATCAGGTGGAGCTACCAGTACAGTAAATACGTTATCAGGTGGAGCTACCAGTACAGTAAATACGTTATCAGGTGGAGCTACCAGTACAGTAAATACGTTATCAGGTGGAGCTACCAGTACAGTAAATACGTTATCAGATGGAGCTACCAGTACAGTAAATACGTTATCAGGTGGAGCTACCAGTACAGTAAATACGTTATCAGGTGGAGCTACCAGTACAGTAAATACGTTATCAGGTGGAGCTACCAGTACAGTAAATACGTTATCAGGTGGAGCTACCAGTACAGTAAATACGTTATCAGGTGGAGCTACCAGTACAGTAAATACGTTATCAGGTGGAGCTACCAGTACAGTAAATACGTTATCAGGTGGAGCTACCAGTACAGTAAATACGTTATCAGGTGGAGCTACCAGTACAGTAAATACGTTATCAGGTGGAGCTACCAGTACAGTAAATACGTTATCAGGTGGAGCTACCAGTACAGTAAATACGTTATCAGGTGGAGCTACCAGTACAGTAAATACGTTATCAGGTGGAGCTACCAGTACAGTAAATACGTTATCAGGTGGAGCTACCAGTACAGTAAATTTTCAGTCATAGAGGTCCTGAAATGATCAAAATGGTAACAACTTCAAGTAGGCAGAAACCAAATGGATAAGATTTTCACTATTGGTTTTTCATTTCATTTTATTCATTTGTACAGGCAATCCCAAAATGATGATGAGCATAAACATAATCTTAAAACTTATGACTACATTTAGATTTAAATTCTTTTGTGGCCTTCACAAACTATTAAAGCACTTAAAATATATTCGAGAAGCACTTGATATACATACAGTAGTATAGTTGTAACTTTGTGAAAATTAACAATAGAACCTAAATTTTTATATAATTTAAGAATAGTTCCAATTTTCGCCACACGGGAGTTTCATGTTCTTATTCTTGCGAAATATTTCAGCAGATCAACTGAATAGCCTCAACAGCCATATTCACATTATCTCAACTCAATAACGTCTAATATACAAACATCATTGTACCATTATTTACACTTTTTGAACTGCACAAGGTTGACTCCAGGTTTAAAGCAGATACATACATTTATAATTTACATCTTTAGTTTAACTTACAGGTTAAAACACTACTTCACTTGCGGAATGCAGGTCGATAAGTAGCGAAGGTAACTAATAGTTAACTTGGTTATAAGTTAACTTGTACTAACGTCTAAAAGCCTTTTCGTTTGAAGCGGCGACGCGGTGCCGATAATGGAGGTATGTATTTTTTAGATTCTTATGGTTGGATCGGAACAAAATTATTGGTTTTAGCCTGATTGTTCTTCGATCATATATACCTATAACACTAACGGGCCGTGATTCTGCAAGCGAATCGCATGCCAGTGGCTATAACGAGGGCTCAAAATGCATGTTTTGGCTAGTCGACCGCGCGACACGTGACACGCGCCGCCGCCGCTCCGGCTACAAACAAACCGGTATTACGCGCTCTCGCTATAGCTATTGAAATGCGATTCGCTTGAAGAATTCGGCCCCTGTCTTTCAAAATCTATCCGACCATGTAGGTACAGTCTGACGACAACGGAACACGGGAAATCACTTTATTACTTTGACGTCCGTCGTTTTCGGGTATCAGAACTGAAAGTAAGTAAGTAGATCTTCCGTTCTACCTCCTTACTCGTGACGTGGCGGTCGCGACTGGTGGTGACGTCACACTCGTGACGTGGCGGTCTTGACTGCTGGTGACGTCACACCCGGTGCGGCTTCCGCTGCGGCGACAGGATCTTCAGCATGGTGACGATGGGCGCCTCGAACGCGACCGAGATCACGAACGCGAAGAAATACGAGATCACCGTGAGCCCGACGAACAGCACGAACTGTGGGGCCGGGGAAACATTCCAGCTTAGTGCACACATATAGTAACTGTGGGGCCGGGGAAACATTCCAGCTTAGTGCACACAGATAGTGACACGGAACAAGAAATGCTTGATTGTACTGTACAAAAGCAATCAAGCAATTTACAGTCGTAAAATAAGCGAAGAGACAGAAACCTGCAGGGAATAAAAACAATTGCATCGATCCAAGCTGAAGCACGGTTCATGGGTTCATGCTCTAGAATATTGTCGGTCACGCGCGAGATACAAATAACTCATGTCGTGAGTGACCCACCACGAACAGCTCGCCGAGGTGCAGCGGGTGCGTGAGGTGCATGGCGACGTAGCGCAGCACCACCGGATGCACGAGGTACGCGCAGTACGTGACGCGCGAGAACGGGTAGAACACTGGTGACGCGAGGATCGCGCGCACCCAGCCTGCGGGGGGAGAGGGGAGGGTTAGACAGGGGTGATCTGGATAACTCGAAAAACTAAAGAATAGTAATATATTCTACAATTGACTCAGATGTTTTTTCACCAAGATAAGCCGGTTCTAGATACCAAGCTCTCCTTTTTCTACCTCCCGGTTCTTCCCAAAACATTTAAATGGCGTAACCTAATGGAGGAAAACCAAGGCTTAGAGTACTGGAGATTGCTGCAAATTCAAGGGGCAACAAGACCCCAAAATGTGAAACGTAACATCACGCTAGGATACCCCGTGTCGTGGGAACCAGAATCAGCGACACCCCAAACATAGCATCCAAGACTAAGGTTTTAATTGACGATGGATCTACTTTGATTCTTCCTAAGATTGAAGATGTTTGGCTAACCTCCATGTCCCGACGAGCACGCCACGATGATCCAGCCGACCGCAGCCGCCCACAGCGAGTGCGACAGCGCACTGTAGACCGCCGCGCTCGCCACGTTCAGCTCCGTGTTGTAGAGACCGAAGATCAGGAACAGCAGGGTGCCCGTGCATGCGCTCCAGCCCACCGCCACTGTCACCTGGGGGGGACGGGACATATTACCATGTATGTACAACTTATAACTCAAAAACTAAAGACGCGTGGGAAAGGACCGAGTTGAAAGGTGGAGGTGTATACTAACATGGTGATGGTTGCTGATGATTATGACATCTTCAAAACAGTGAACGCAAAGCAGGAATTCGGTGGTAGATTTGGAAAATCGGAGTGATACAGGTAGGTCTACTACTAATATCAAACGTTTGTTGCTTTCGCTGTGGTTCTAATCACTTTTAGATGCGGATAGAAAAAATACATCTAAATGGTTCTGCTTAGCTTATTTTCAAAGATCCTGGACTTGCCCTTACCCTATTCATCCGTATCCTCAAGTTGGTCTTAAACAGTATCCACCCGGTCGCCATGCCGACCAGGTAGGGCCCGAGCCTGGTCCAGGGCTTGTCGTAGATCTTGTCAAAGGAGGTGAAGGGGTCGTCGCCGCTGGGGATGTGCTCGTTGCTCCACGACACGTAGCCCGTCGTGAGGAGTGACGAGACGAAGAACACGCCGGTCAGCGCCGCGGACAGCTTGAAGTGTCTGGAAGGTCGGAGGTGAGTGTTTGTAGCAGATACATTGCAGAACAGCTGATGAGGTTGGTAACAATAAGAAGGAACATGGAAAGCTAAAGAAGAAAACGCCTACCTTGTCTTGGAATGATATCTAAAGAATGTCCAATTGAAATAAACTGAAAGTTTGTCTGCTTTCGAGTATGTGGATGTGTGAAGAGGATATTCACCTGGTGGCCAAGATTAGCAGCACAGCGCTGACAGCGTAGAACTGAGTGTCGTCTGATAAGTACCAACTCCACAGCATGCACTGTAATCACAAACAAAATCATTGCAATCAACATTGAACTCTACAATATTCTCAGGAGTTACGAAGCAGAACACTTTTATTTATTTATTTATTTTATTTATTGCAAAATACAACACAACACCACTTTTGACAAATGATCACCAACTCTAAAAGTAAACCGATTGTATTACCATCTGATCAACCGGGAAGAGAGTGTTGATGTAGAGCAGGTTGCGCCACCAGTACTGCGGGCAGGTCTCGTGGTCCATGGCGGGCGGCTCGAAGACGGCGTTGTGGGCGAACCACTTCATGGTCACCTCCACCACGCCCAGCATGAACAGGTATGGCGCCGTCAGCCTGCAAATAGGATTGGTTTTTGGGTTTCTAGAAACCTAGAAACCTAGGTTTTTATAGCCCTTGGGCTATTGCTTTGATTTTGTCAGGAGAATTTGAAAGAGGTCGATGTTGAACGAAGACATGTCCAGGTATGGATGCTGAAAGTAGAACAGAAGACTGGCGTACTAGATGACTAGATCGCTGGCCAATGTCGTTTTTAACTAATTTTGGTATTTATCGGTCATCTTGGTTGATTGTGTGTAAATAATCCGTCTGCAAGAAGGACGAAAAAAAAACATGGCTACTGGTTTCTTAATTTGGGATGCTACATACTTTTGGTAAATTTAATGACTCAGTCCTATAAAACTGTTGTGGTATCTATGTCGTAGCCATATCGTCCATATCATGATATGGCCAGCCATTTCATAATATGGCCAAGCCATTTCTGGCCATATCAAGGTATGGCCGGTTTTAATGAAAACATGTATTTTTAAAAGCATTGTTATTCAGCACTACGTGATGTTTTTTGTGTTATTACATGTCAAACTAACACGAAGACTATTCGGGGGCTTCGTTGCGCTCACCCCCTTTAGTCTTCACTAAAGCTACCGCAGTGTTTGCCCTAAAAGATTTCATCGTTTTATGATATTTCACGTTTGGCCATTTCATGATATGGTCAGTTCGACGATATGGCTACGACATCTACACGAGTGCAGGTGTACTCACCTAGCGAACCGATATCCAATAAGCCCTAGGAACTGCAGCACGCCCGAGGTGAGCGAGCTCCGGCCCTTCGTCAGCACGTCCAGCTTGCCCTTCGCGTTCGTGCGGAAGTACAGGAACGACACCAACATGCCTCTGAAAAATACCATTTAGTACAATTAGAGCAAGATGTATATTTCTTGTATATATTTATTGCACATAAAAGACAAAGAACAGAAAATACAGAGAAGTAATTTACAAAGGCAAGCTTATCTCTAAAGAGAGATCTCTTCCAGCAAATCCAGGATGGACAGAGAAAAATAAAATACAGAACAGGTAGGCCCATGTGCTCAGGCAAGAGAAAAATAAAACATAAATAAATCATAATATTACTAATCTACTGAATATACTACATAGAGAAGTACATGAATAGTAGATGTCAGCAGAGTCACAAACCAGATAGCCCTCAGAGCGAAGATGTAGTATTCTGGGCATCATGTGTAAGCCACTCACCCGAGACAGAAGAAGGTGTCCACACTGTAGACCGCGCTGATGATGAGCTGGAACCAGAAGCTCTTCTCCAGCATGGCTCGCAGCGCCGTGTTGTCGGCGTACTTGAACGCGACGATGCACGTGTGGCCGAAGATCACCCACACCTGCCGAGAAGCAGCAAACGTAAGAGAAAATATAGTGGTTTCCTGGAATTAATTGGGTTAGTGAAGAAGTTAATCTGAAGGAGAGAAAGCCAGCAAGCCAATGTAAATTATCCCTAGAATGGAACCCCTGCATATGGAGCTATGGTGAAGCAAAGTAATGTAGCCCATTAATGTCCCCACCGAGGGGCACAGGCCTTTGCCCACGAGTAAGATTGAGCCATACTACACCACGCTGACTTCGAAGCAACTGTCTATCAAAAGACAAAGAAGAGATATTTTACATGGTAGGTAGGTATGTCAAATGACTGGATGTTAGTGATGATGAGTCGTAGAGCTAATAGGCTAAGCACGAAGCATATGTCATCTTACTATGCCGAGCAAAATCATGACGATGACAAATCATCGACATGATCATGAATTCATGAACCTCAGGGCCTTGATTCTGCAAGCAAATCGTATGACAGTGGCTATAGCACGGGCTCAAAATTTCGGTTTTAGCTTTGTCCGGCTGCAAACAAACCGTTATTTCGCGCTCTCGCTATAGATGTTGACATGCGATTCGCTTGCAGAATGATTTCCCCAGTTCAAGTTGAGTAGTGATGAGCTCACCATAGACAGTGCCCGGAGTCCGTGCACGACGGGCACTGTGTCGGCGCCGACGGACTGGTCGAAGATCTGCAGGATGTTCGCCTTCATGGAGAACGAGAGCAGCAGGTCGGACCACACGCCTGCGCAGAGTCAACAACCGGCGCGGCGGTTAGATCATTCGGGGGAGGGGAATACGATCGGGAATACTTGGTAAGAGGGTATTTCAGATTCGTACCAAGGTGGACCGGAAAACAGTTGTGAAATGAATGTGGGGGAGGCTAGGCTTATCCCACAAATCCCCTGCGACTTTCGCATTTCTGGACTTTTTGAAAAAAAAAAAAAAAAACATAAATCCTTCCGGCGTTAAACGGCTAAGCTATTATGATATAATAATATGTGGTCCATACAGGAAGGCAATTTATGGACAAAAAAATAACAAAAAGTCCAGAAATTCCGTTCGTAGGCGATAGTCGCAGGGGTAGGTATTGTGGAAACTGTACATGAATTTTATTTCAAACACCACTAAGTAGGTGCCCTATAGCTCAGACTAATAACCCAACATAGTTACAACAACCTAAAAGGCATATATAACGACAATGAAGCAATAACCGATTACATTTTGAGGTACCTGTACTGCTCTAGCACTAGAACATAGCATGACTGAATTTACAAGGAATGTGGTTAATGTTGTCATCATGACATTCATGACCCTCCTGTGGCAACTACTCACTGAGTTTGAGGTCCTCGTCGGTGGAGATGGTCTCCGCCGTCAGCCGCTCCTCAGAGGTGTTGCTGTTGATGGTGATGTTGTTGTTCTCGTTGAACTTGCCTGCGAATATAGGTACGTTAATTTATTTCTTGTGTGAGAGTGGAAAATCAGTTCGCGTTCACGTGCGGTCAGATCAGAAGATTACAGAACTGACAGAAATACTACTGAAATGGCCAGTCTGAACAAACGGGTCAAGATATGAGTTGGTCTGGTCTGGTGGATATTTAAACATCTTGGACCAAACACATCGATGTCAATGTCGATGTGTTTGGTTCCCACGATACATGGCAGCAAGCAGGACCAATACTTCTGGATACCGTGATACATGGTCTCCTGGTATTCCAGGTTATCCAGCATTGTTTTTTCCTGTACATAAACATTGCTTCCCAGCGGAGTCTGGTCTAATATTCCCACCAACCTTTAGTAACAGTGATGGTATCGAGGCGGTCGCCGGCGCGGTCGGCGGCGGCCATGTTCTCGACGCGGCGCCTGCGCCGGCGCACCGCGGCCGCCAGCCGCATGTCGTACACCGTCGCCGACACCAGCAACAAGCTGAGAAGGACCGTGACGCCCCTGCAACAAACATGAGAGTATAGATGCATTATAGATTCAATTCAATATACTTTATTGTACAGAAAACAATACAATGGAAAATAGAGAATACATTGTATAAAGGCGTGCTTATCTCTATCAAGATATGTCTTCCAGCAAATGTAGAATTGAGAGGAATTTTTAGTCAAAAGGTAGACCTACATATGTGCACAACATCAAACTTACCTACTTAAAAGTTAATTAAAATACTAAACTACTTATCAATATGTACATAAATAGGTACCAGAATTGTGGAGATAAATAGGTTAGGATAATAGGTAGGATAGGTACTCGTAGAGATGGGACGCCTGCTGAACACAGGCGGATGATCAATCCTTTATTGAGACTACTTCACCCAATTCCCAGTGCTTGAGCGCTGGTTGCTGTTAGTTCAGCCGACTTCCCTCCCCTCTGTTCTTTTAATGGATTCTAGTGTGTGTGAGTTTGAAGTTTGCTAGATTATCTTCCCTAAAGTTATCCATCCCTAGTGTTCGCCAGCAGACAGATATGCTTATTAGAGAATGATGAGGTTTGTAGGAGGACACAAGAGGAATTCCTGAGCAAAGTTTAACGGCATAACTTAAATTACTGTTTGGTTTATTGCTTCTAGGGCTACTGGCTGCTTTAGGCTGTGTTATCTGTGTTTACAAATGCATTGACGTATTCTCTAATATATTTGTGTGAGATTAGGTACAGCCACAGATAATATAAACAAAGGATATATATTTCCTTAAAAAGTGTTTGAACACTTCCACAGCTGTTCCTTTCAATTCATTTAACTTCTCAAGGGCTTTTAAGAGCTTTTTAAAAGTACTCGTGACCTCGTGTAACTTAATATAAATCCATTTGTTACAAAGTAGATACCACCCGCATCGAGACCACCTGTCGGACGCCTCGAGCCCAGCCTCGACCTCAACTTAAATAAAATATTTACGGCTCCTAAGTAGCTGTTTAATTATCTACTGTAGGTATATTACTAGTGAGTTGTTTTGATGTGTAAAGAACTTTAGAAACTTTTGAAACACTCAAGTGAGTAAGATTTTATAGACCATATTGAGGTCACGTGAGGAATAAAGAGCCTGCGTTATAAAATAGTAATATCAGTAGTTTTGTTTCTCACCGACGACGATGCTGAGCAGCAAGCATTTTTCCTACATTTTCATAAATACCTATTTATAGATATAGCAATAAGAAGACCCATTACCGAGACGGACTTCGCTTAGGAAATTCGAAGAAGAAAGGTGCTTCTCAAATAAAATGCCAAATGTAATTTTAGAAACAAAAGATGATAGAGTGCCCGTAGAAGTTTGAATGGCCGATTGTGCATACGGGCCTTAGGCCCTTAAAACAAACAACAGAGCATTACAACAGGTGTTATTATGGTGTACATTTTGTACTGCTGTGCCATTGCGCACCGCTCTGACATTCACCACATTATCAAGCCGAGTGCTGACGCCATACATACTCGTACATACCAGCCGGCAGCCATTCTTGTAAGCGAGGCGGTTGCATCACAACTGTTACTTACTTCTCATGTCATGTCCTACTGAATGTACGTCATGTACACTCACCACAACAAGTTTTATATTTGGAGGTGAAATAGTTTAAACGCTTGCTAGCTGTCCCGACACACGTTATTCTTTCAAAAGCTTATTTTTCTAACAATTGCATTAACGATTATTGAACTGAAGATTATTCAATTTATCGGCTGTACCCTTTGCGGTTTTCAAATGTTTATCTGTAAAAGAACGAACTTCAACGAATAGTTAAAAAAAACGTTCATCCAAATCGGTCCAGTCATTTGTGGGAATCGCGTTCAATCAAAAATACAAGTGTAAATCGCCTTTTGATAGCAATATTAGCAATGTTCGAAAAACTATATAACGCGCCACACTAAAGGAGATACATAGGTACACTAGGTATTACATAACGGAGACAGTAAGCGGATGTGTGTGAGCGGAAACTCAGATCACAACAGATTATGTGAAATGAGTTAAGAGATAAAAGGCAACGTGTTGGCACGAGGTGATGGTGATAGCTTTTGTTGCGAATTGTTACTCAACCTTCATATTGGCATCATTAGCTGTGTTGTTAGCTTATCAGTGGGCCACAGATGCAGTTCGTACAATACGATACATACCTACATAATAAAATTTATTAATTTCCAGACTTCAGATTTACAGACTTCATTTGGTAGTTTTAATAGTTTTAATTACTTTATTCTGAAATAAACCTATTAACATTACATTTTAATTGTTATCTGCCCAGCCCATAGCGGCCACTGTCACAGACGAGGGGTAAATAATAAACGGTAACGTACACGTTACATGGTAGAGTCACTGGCTGCTTGGTAGGACGATATGGGTTGTTCAGTTAAAAGAGTTTGACTGTACATATATATGCGTTCTCGGATTCGATTATATCCATAAATAAATACTAGAGTAAGTAGACTCTTTTCGTGCGGTTGTAAACCTTTACGTAAATGGATGGACCTATTGTACTGTTTATGTTAAAGTTGAAAGCTCCAAAGAATCTTGTACAACTCGTTATCGACCTATCGTTAACAAAAGATAGATGTCAATCCATGTCTTCGTCGCGGGTGAGCGAGCTTTCAAAGCGGAAGAGGGTCAAACCGATCGGCCTCCGGTGAGCGACGGCACTAAAAAGCTACCTACAGTGGTTTAACAAGTTACCGGACGAATCGGACACGATAACCGAAGCTAATCGGACACCGACGCCCGCTTCCATATAAACCACATCAAGCGAAAAGTAGGCGTTTGATTGTAACGTTTTAAATTATGTCACACAAAAAAAAAATTGACGGTAACACGGTAACTTAATGGCGGAGAAATTCCTGTCTAGTACGATAGTAGAGAGATAAGTACGCTATGACTGTAAAAACATGTAAGACGATACATTGATATGGTAATTAAGTAGGTTGAAGTGAAGGCCGTTCAGAACCACATCATTTAAGTAACATATTTATTAAATAGACTCCTCCCTTTCAGTGTTTGTGAATATTCACTATAGAATTTCAGTACACGGCTGTCTAAAAAATATGTCAAAATTCTGTAGGCGTGGTGCCCTGGACCAAATACCTACAATTGAGTCCTAGATACGTCGACTTCGATTGCTATGCCTATTACTATTGGCAAATATAATGGCGCGAATTTCCTGGTATTCTGCAACGCGTTATTTGGGTCACGTCGGTCTATCACACCCCACGTTCCACTAATTTGTTATTATAAGTCAAATGCTAACTACAGGTGTCGCCAATTGAGGACATACACTGACAGGATAGAGATTATATATTATTTAGTATTCTGCGAAATGGAGACACATTTTAGCCTTGTAATAAATTCTCTTCTGAATTCTTCATTACTTATTTATGTTTGTGTCTGTCTTGTTTACTACTTAGTGCATCTTTATCAAATTGCTTTAGACGCGAGTCCCACGAGTGTATTTGGTCGCAAACATCTATCTCGCATCAAATCTAAATCCAAATAAGTTATTGCAACATTGTGGGTCAGTCATCCCACCCCAGAGTGGACTTTTTGCGTGTATTTTTAGGGTTCCGATCCTTAAAAGGACAAAAAAGGAACCCTTATAGGATCACTTTGTTGTCCGTCCGTCCGTCCGTCCGTCCGTGTATCAAGACCTTTATCAAGAACGCGTGAACGTATCAAGCTGAAACTCATATCAATTGTTAAGGATAAAGATAAAGATAAAGATCATTTATTTGTGAACACAGGTTATTATACATTTATCTACAGATGTCAAGTAAGTTTTTTGAGTTCAGTGTTCTGCCCAGGGGCATACAAATATTAATAGTAATTTAATTTAATTAAACATAGAGAGTCATGTCATGATATAATTTAATTGTTATTTCAGGATGTTAAAGTCAGCAAGTAAAAAAATAATAATAATTCAGTAATGTCATGTTGTAAATTAATTCTCTAACTATGTAAATAATTAGTATTTTTTTTATATACTATGACATTAACGAAGGCCCCAATGTCGTAATAAACTAGTAGATTAAATAACTTATGCTTAATTGTAATAAATTCATACATTTGATATCGTTAGGTAATTTATTGAAAATTGTTGGTGCCATACATAATATGTTTTTATGCATTAGTGCGGTTTTTGCATGCCTTAGTCGCACCTTGTGCTCATCTTGCACACGCACTGATTTTTGTTTTCCGCAAGAGACTTTAACAAAGAGGTCTGGGTTAGTTTTCACAAAAATGGCTACTTCGTAATGTAGATGGATGGAAAGGGTAAGGTCTGTAACACTGTGAAAAAAAAAACAATCTTCTAGGTCAACGAAATCGAATGCCGAACGACTGTTTATGCTGTAAAATTGTTGGATTTTCATAGTAATCGCAATGGACCCAAAAACTATAGGGTACTTCTCGTAGGCATAGTAACAATCATGACATTTTGCATAATGCAATGTAGCACAAGTAAAGGGAAAAATCTGAAAACTGCAAATTTCTGTCTTTCTACAAAATATTTCAATTTAGTTTACATGGATGACATCATACTGGATTCTTTATGTAGAAACCTATAATTACACCAGTTACGATGTACAATCTCCAAGTGTGATCGGAACCCTTGTTCCGCGACTCCTGCTTGCACATGACCACTTATTTTGTATAATGTTACTAATATTATAACCAACCATCAATGTCCTATTGAATAGGAAATCTTTCACGTAGACCCGCAATAAATAAGCCCCTCTTACCTCTAAGAATCATCTCAAGCGCGCGTGAAAAATACAGATTCACTTCTACATTAGATTTCACTTTAGCTCTCAAAAACAACTCTCAGAGCTAAGAGGTTTTAATATGAGCCTAAGCAGCTGGTTCTTAATTTCTTTATTGCATACAAATAACTGAAAAAATAAGAAGTACATAGTGTACAAAGGCGAGCTTATCTCTAATAAGAGATCTCGTGCCGCCTTTGTTCACTGTAATGGCACAAATACAGAATGGTACCTACCAATAAATAAATATACCTCTTCCAGCAATTCCGATAAAAGAGATAGTTTGGCATACTCACAAGAGCACCCGAAAGGTGGGATCCGCCATGTACGTGTACTCGTGCTGGTAGGGGCGCGGCGCACGCTGAGCACGGCGTGCTGCAGCAGGGGCGCGCGCGCGGCGCCCAGCACGCGGGCCACGGCGGCGCGCGAGCACGTGCGCGGGAAGCACACGCCCACGTGGACGGTGCGACGCTGTCGGAGTGAGGCAAGAGTTAAAAAACTAGAAATCGTTCAAGTGCGGCTCGGAATCGCACACGAATCTACTATCTATAGAACAACAAAACTTGCATTCAAAACAATAAACAAAAAGAAAATTAAAAAGATTATGCCCTCACGGTGATTTGAACTCACGACCTACGGATTGAGGGTCTACAACATACCAGCTGAGCTACCACAACGAGGTGGGTTGACGCGAAATATACCATCATATTGAAATGCGTGGGTGTATCAAAACAAGTCTCTTGTACGGAGACCCTCTTTGATTTGTAATATCTCTCATATTTTAGTAAGTTTGTTGTTGTTGCGCCAACAGATATACACATTCTGTGAAAATTTTAACTTTCTAGCTATGACGGCTCCTGCTGTAGGACCCGATGATGGAAGGACGGTCTGACGGACCTACCGTCAGACGGACAGTGGAGCCTTGGCACCCTTCGGGTACGGTACCCTAAAAGTACCATTTGTAAGGTCTTATTAAACGAATCAGATGAGCCCAAAGTCGATGGGTGTAAACTCTCTCACCGACCAGCTCCATCATCAGGTGATGATGATGATGATGTGAACTTTAGCGACAAACAAACTCGGGTAAAAACACGCGAAAGACTCACATTCATGCGGTAAAAAAGCGTATGAAATCGGTAAAATGAGAGATTAAATTAGCGTGAGACCGAAGAGGCCCAGTTGTGTGTCTGTGTGGGTGTGTGGGTAAGTGGTTCTTACGTGGGTGACTTACTCCGTAGTCGTACCTACTTACTTTATTGTTCATATCAGGTTTGATGAAAATAAGATAGATTTTGTGTCAATGTTTCACAACGGTTGTGAAAGTTGCCATTAAAAATGCGAGTGTGTAAATTCTGAATGATGTGTCATACGCTGCTATTAGCTTTGAGAATATGAGAATTTCCAGGCTCCTTCTAGAGTCCTGGGATCCTGGGGTCCTGGGAGTCAGATCCAAGTCCTCTGGTATTCTTTGACCCCGGTCCTTTTACTTTTAAGTGGGACTATCTGCCTGTGTCACCCTAGCGTTCAAAGTAGTCGTATTAAGCTTATTGTTGTCAGCCAAGAAAACAAAGCTTCACTTATTTATTTATTTATTTAAAGTAAATTCGTACAGGAGGGGCACAGGACCGGAGCGGATGGCGTGGTAGAGAAGAGGCCTATACCAAGCAGTGGGTAGGTGTGGGCTGATTGATGATGATAATGATGAAATTCGTACAACATGACAGAAAAAATCCAATTAAGATTATACTCACAATGTTGATCATGTCGTTGTTGCGCGGCGCGGTGAGCGCGAGCCGCGCCGAGTAGAAGGCGGTCTCGAAGGGCGCGTGCGCGTGCGCGTGCGCACCCGGGGAGGACATGTCGGCGCGCCACGACGAGAAGATCTCGTTACGGGACGAGTTGCTCTCTGAAGGGGGGCGGGAGAAGAAGTTAGCTGGGGTACATTTACTCATATTCGTAATTCGCAATTTTTCTTTATTGTACTCACATGACAGTACAAATAGCTTAAGATAGACTATTCCCAACTTTCCACTTTACATTGCTGCTGGCCCTAAACTAAGATACCCTGCCTGCCTTGCCTGTGTCCTGTAAACATGTTAAACATCCAAGACCTGTGGTTTTTTCTTGCTCCCCAGCGGGGATTTGAACCCGGGACAGCACAGCAGCACCACAACAACACAGAGGTGGTCAATACTAGACACCTGCTGAACATCTTCCAAATAAAACAAGCTCCAAGGCACTTTAAGGCGCAATCTGCACTAGACAGACAAGTGAGACACAACACGGACAAGACACCACGAGACAGAGACGGAAGACATGAACCAGAAGGAAACAGGACTGACGACGCGCGCATATTTTCGCATTCTGTGCTGAGTTTTGCTGTCTCTGTCTCCTGAGTTGGTGGTGTCGTATCTCAGATGTGGTTGTCCAGTGGGTATCGCGCCTAAATGCGTGTGTCAAATAAGACGGAAGATGCCTTAAAATTATAGGCTAATTGAAGTCAAAGTTTATCAGAGAATAGTGCTAACACGCTTTCCATCGTACTGTACAACCAGAATTACTACACAGACACAGAATTACTACACAGACACAAAGTATAAAGTAAATAATATTTTATTGATTAAAATATGAAAAATATCGATATAGTACGACGACACCCCAATGTAGCAGTTATGCACGCACTATAGCGCTGTACATTAGCGATTCGTAGCGCGTAGCTGCTACGACATGCGCGCTATACAAAAGACATCAACGCGGGACAAGTTCTTTACAGTGTTAATTTTCGTTTTATGGGGTTTATTAAGTTAAATCCTTTCCTTTATAATGTTGTGATAGTGAATGAATGTAATTGTGTACTATTAAATATTATTCAATTATATTTCAACTCATTTTGATGGCGTCGCAGCAGCAGTCACAAACAGGTAGGAGTTACTAGTTTGTTGGTAATTATAACGCAATTAAGTTAATATGGTATTATCTGATTTTTGCGCATGCACGATTTTTGCACCCACTTCGATTGTCTTGTTGTTGAGTTTTGTTCACTTATATCGGTGTCGTGTCGCCGTATTCCTGAATATTGTTACAAGTCACACGGGTACTACGGGTACTGGATTTCCTCATGTGATGTGAAACTGGCGCAGATGCTATCATTTTATGGTTATCACTGTCGTGACAACAGGTTCAAGTGTGCAAACATCGTTCCCTGTTTGTACCTACTTAACCGTTATGTAAGTTAAGAACAATCGAAAAAGATCTGTTAAATTTACCAAAGTTGAGAAAGCAGTTTATTGCCTAGAGTAGATCGTTCAGTTGAAACCTTGATGCTATATAACCCTAACTGCCCTTAACTTTAAGACCGAACACAAGTTAGTAATCTGAGAGAATCCTAAATGTTACCGACAACTGAAAGTTGACGGACTCTCAAAGTCATGCTATATGCTGTCTCCCGCTTGGGATCTGACAGTGCCAGTATGCCGGCACTTTATTTGATCAGCCATTTAAGTATCAATCTAACATACAGTTGCCAGTTGTGCATCCAAGCATTACATATTGTTCCACGATGCGCCATATTCTTGCGCGAACGAGCAGAAGTAAATGTTCGCGAATAAAAGAATCTCGGGCTCCGAGTGGGTCCTGCTGGTGTTGCGCCACCAGTGGCCACCGCCACACAAGTGCCACGCTCGCCAAGGTGACGACACACTGCGCTACATCACGCCCAAATTACAGTTTAGCTCAGGAGAGTATAGTAGTACCTACCGAGTATATAAGTAACACAGCTCAATCGTTCATATATAACATTTTAGTTATCGTCATTTTCGCGTGTGTAAATAAGTGACTTAAAGAGACGACCACAACCTATTAATCACTGTCAAGTGAAACGAATGAAAAGACATCGTCGTTAGCAGTTTTATGTATTTCCGTATTGGAGGTTTTGTCACTATCTACATTTTATCTTTATGAAGTCCTATTGGTTAAGGTTCATAATTAAGATTCATAATTTGTATCGGTAACTTGGTGCCACAAAATTGCGGTGGCCAAAACTAGAACTAAGGTCGCCAGTATAAATGCCTGACTGTCAGGCTGGTGTATGTGTGCGTGGTATACTGACTGTCAGGCTGGTGTATGTGTGCGTGGTATACTGACTGTCAGGCTGGTGTATGTTTGCGTGGTATACTGACTGTCAGGCTGGTGTATGTTGCGTAGTATACTGACCGTCGGGCTGGTGTATGTGTGCGTAGTATACTGACTGTCAAGCTGGTGTATGTGTGCGTAGTATACTGACCGTCGGGCTGGTGTATGTGTGCGTAGTATACTGACTGTCAAGCTGGTGTATGTGTGCGTAGTATACTGACTGTCGGGCTGGTCGGGCTCCGGGTGGTCGTTGATGGCGAGGCAGAGCTCCGCGGAGCCGGTCCAGTAGTTGTTCCCCCAGTAGAACATCGACGAGTAGCGCCCGCTCGCGTCGTCCACTGTGGAGGACACAACACACAACACGTCAATAACAAGTAAATAAACCGACACCAAATGGATCTTTAATAAAGACACTTCATTCATTCACTTCACACAAGTATGTCAAAGAGCAATTGAGCGCGCATGTTTAGGTATAAAACTCGAAGATCGGATAAGTAACGACGAAATACGAATAAAAACCATAATTATAGATGCCTCAGTTCATGCTAAAAAACTCCAGTGGAAGTGGGCAGGACATCTAGCGCGATAACAAGACCAACGCTGGACCAAAGCTATAACAACTTGGGAAGGTCCTCTAGGAAAAAGAAGAACAGGGCGTCCGTTAGAACGTTAGAAGAACGAAATAACTAGAGTCGGGATGGATGAAAAAGGCAAAAAATAGAGTTGACTGGTACAAATTGGAGGAGGTCTTTACCCAAATCAGGAGTCTGGAATAAAAAATAATGATATTTAAAACTGTAATTTAAAGATATAAGTTAAATCAAATTACTTTCTGTTTTGTAACCATTTTTCTCCAGAATTAAAGGCTTTTTTATTTTTTATTTTATTTATAAACCGGCACCGAGTACGAGAGAACTCAATTGCTCAGCAACCCGTCGGTAGACTGATGACAAAATTTGACACTTCCCTAAGTACCGGCGATTCTTTTCAGAATCGCTCAGACAGCTCTCTGGAGCATGATTCTCGCGCATTCGATATACGATATCTACACCTATATCGAGTGATTTCGTATGGGAATCTGTCAATATAGGTCTCGATATTCGTATATCGAAGGCGCGAGAATCGACCCGCACGCAGGTCCTTTACCCATGCGACGAGATGTCAAGGCGTCAATCGCCATCGTTATCACTCAACAATGTCCTTCATAAAAACAAAGTGTACGACAGTTGGGCGTGGTCAATAGGGGGTTCTGTACAACCTGACGAAGAGAAGATAAATATTAAATAATGGATGATGATTTTGCGTTTTTAGGGTTTTAACGCTCAAACTGGAATTAACAACATGGTGAGATTGTCACTCGAGCAACAAAAAAAAGCTCTTTACCTTCATGTGAAGCTTTACTATTGAAGATTTATGACCACACTTCTGCTATCTGGTTTTACGCCTGGCGATAATTATTTTTGTATTATTATTATTATATTGTATCTGATTTAAGAATTCACGGGACATTGCTGTCCCTCCTTTTTGTAGCCTTGCGTGGGGACATGGGTCCAACACGACCTTTCAGACAATTTATTAGAAACAAATATGAAATGTGGTGCACCCGTCTGGTCTGACCTCGAATACACCCACACCAACAGTGCACTCAAGAACATTTTATTACTATTATGCCTGCGGAAATAGAAGCAAGAACGAAAGTAACGTAACAACATGTATTTAATTATTTATACTTAACTAAGTAGGTACTTACTGGTTTTTTTCCTACCCGGAAAATACTCAATGTGCCTTAAATAATGATTTAAGAATAATCTTTCACGGTTAAATCGTTAAATGGAGGTCTAAAAGAATGCCAACTTCAATGCTAACAATGTCAAAATGTAAAAGTTGTATTTACTATAAATAAACGGTCAAGTGCTAATAGGACTCGTGCATCAAGGGTTCTGATCACACGTAGAGAGCGTAACATGTGTAATAAGATTAAAGTATGATGTCATCCATGTAAACGAAATTAAATGTTTTTGTTGAAAGACAGAAATTTACAGTTTTCAGATTTTTTTCTTTACTTGTGCTATAAGACCTTGCTTTTTGCCAAATTTCATGATTGTAGGCCAACGGGAAGTACCCTATAGGTTTTGGGTCCATTGCGATTACTATGGAAATCCATCAATTTTACGGCGTAAACGGTCGTACCGTTCGATTGCGTTGACCTAAAGGTTGATTTTTTCACAGCTATACATACATATATATTCGACCACCGACCTTAACAATTGATATAAATTTCACCTTAATACGTCCACGCGTTCTTGATATAAAACGCGGTCTTGACACTAGACAGACAGACAGACGGACGGACGGACGGACAACAAAGTGATCCTATATGGGTTTAATTTTTCCTTTTAGGGATCGGAACCCTAAAAAGAGGTTAACCTACCTACTCTGTACCTGTCTTAAATTTCCGAGGCAATCGATCGTAAGTTTTCCTAAAGCTATACTTATACCTAATGCGTAGATACAATAGGTACATGTACCCGTAAAGTGTCAAATTAAACAACCTGCTAGTCATTATGTATCTCACTGGTCCGGTAAGTCCTCGATTACTCGACCTTACAGATCACTTTGCAACTGTAATGATGAATGTTGGATGTCCCCAGGTCTTGGATGTTTACATGTTTGTGATGTCGCTGTTACGTCCTCGATTACTCGACCTTACAGATCACTTTGCAACTGTAATGATGAATGTTGGATGTCCCCAGGTCTTGGATGTTTACATGTTTGTGATGTCGCTGTTACGTCCTCGATTACTCGACCTTACAGATCACTTTGCAACTGTAATGATGAATGTTGGATGTCCCCAGGTCTTGGATGTTTACATGTTTGTGATGTCGCTGTTACGTCCTCGATTACTCGACCTTACAGATCACTTTGCAACTGTAATGATGAATGTTGGATGTCCCCAGGTCTTGGATGTTTACATGTTTGTGATGTCGCTGTTACGTCCTCGATTACTCGACCTTACAGATCACTTTGCAACTGTAATGATGAATGTTGGATGTCCCCAGGTCTTGGATGTTTACATGTTTGTGATGTCGCTGTTACGTCCTCGATTACTCGACCTTACAGATCACTTTGCAACTGTAATGATGAATGTTGGATGTCCCCAGGTCTTGGATGTTTACATGTTTGTGATGTCGCTGTTACGTCCTCGATTACTCGACCTTACAGATCACTTTGCAACTGTAATGATGAATGTTGGATGTCCCCAGGTCTTGGATGTTTACATGTTTGTGATGTCGCTGTTACGTCCTCGATTACTCGACCTTACAGATCACTTTGCAACTGTAATGATGAATGTTGGATGTCCCCAGGTCTTGGATGTTTACATGTTTGTGATGTCGCTGTTACGTCCTCGGTTACTCGACCTTACAGATCACTTTGCAACTGTAATGATGAATGTTGGATGTCCCCAGGTCTTGGATGTTTACATGTTTGTGATGTCGCTGTTACGTCCTCGGTTACTCGACCTTACAGATCACTTTGCAACTGTAATGATGAATGTTGGATGTCCCCAGGTCTTGGATGTTTACATGTTTGTGATGTCGCTGTTACGTCCTCGGTTACTCGACCTTACAGATCACTTTGCAACTGTAATGATGAATGTTGGATGTCCCCAGGTCTTGGATGTTTACATGTTTGTGATGTCGCTGTTACGTCCTCGATTACTCGACCTTACAGATCACTTTGCAACTGTAATGATGAATGTTGGATGTCCCCAGGTCTTGGATGTTTACATGTTTGTGATGTCGCTGTTACGTCCTCGATTACTCGACCTTACAGATCACTTTGCAACTGTAATGATGAATGTTGGATGTCCCCAGGTCTTGGATGTTTACATGTTTGTGATGTCGCTGTTACGTCCTCGATTACTCGACCTTACAGATCACTTTGCAACTGTAATGATGAATGTTGGATGTCCCCAGGTCTTGGATGTTTACATGTTTGTGATGTCGCTGTTACGTCCTCGATTACTCGACCTTACAGATCACTTTGCAACTGTAATGATGAATGTTGGATGTCCCCAGGTCTTGGATGTTTACATGTTTGTGATGTCGCTGTTACGTCCTCGATTACTCGACCTTACAGATCACTTTGCAACTGTAATGATGAATGTTGGATGTCCCCAGGTCTTGGATGTTTACATGTTTGTGATGTCGCTGTTACGTCCTCGATTACTCGACCCTACAGATCACTTTGCAACTGTAATGATGAATGTTGGATGTCCCCAGGTCTTGGATGTTTACATGTTTGTGATGTCGCTGTTACGTCCTCGATTACTCGACCCTACAGATCACTTTGCAACTGTAATGATGAATGTTGGATGTCCCCAGGTCTTGGATGTTTACATGTTTGTGATGTCGCTGTTACGTCCTCGATTACTCGACCTTACAGATCACTTTGCAACTGTAATGATGAATGTTGGATGTCCCCAGGTCTTGGATGTTTACATGTTTGTGATGTCGCTGTTACGTCCTCGATTACTCGACCTTACAGATCACTTTGCAACTGTAATGATGAATGTTGGATGTCCCCAGGTCTTGGATGTTTACATGTTTGTGATGTCGCTGTTACGTCCTCGATTACTCGACCTTACAGATCACTTTGCAACTGTAATGATGAATGTTGGATGTCCCCAGGTCTTGGATGTTTACATGTTTGTGATGTCGCTGTTACGTCCTCGATTACTCGACCTTACAGATCACTTTGCAACTGTAATGATGAATGTTGGATGTCCCCAGGTCTTGGATGTTTACATGTTTGTGATGTCGCTGTTACGTCCTCGATTACTCGACCCTACAGATCACTTTGCAACTGTAATGATGAATGTTGGATGTCCCCAGGTCTTGGATGTTTACATGTTTGTGATGTCGCTGTTACGTCCTCGATTACTCGACCCTACAGATCACTTTGCAACTGTAATGATGAATGTTGGATGTCCCCAGGTCTTGGATGTTTACATGTTTGTGATGTCGCTGTTACGTCCTCGATTACTCGACCCTACAGATCACTTTGCAACTGTAATGATGAATGTTGGATGTCCCCAGGTCTTGGATGTTTACATGTTTGTGATGTCGCTGTTACGTCCTCGATTACTCGACCTTACAGATCACTTTGCAACTGTAATGATGAATGTTGGATGTCCCCAGGTCTTGGATGTTTACATGTTTGTGATGTCGCTGTTACGTCCTCGATTACTCGACCTTACAGATCACTTTGCAACTGTAATGATGAATGTTGGATGTCCCCAGGTCTTGGATGTTTACATGTTTGTGATGTCGCTGTTACGTCTTCGATTACTCGACCTTACAGATCACTTTGCAACTGTAATGATGAATGTTGGATGTCCCCAGGTCTTGGATGTTTACATGTTTGTGATGTCGCTGTTACGTCCTCGATTACTCGACCTTACAGATCACTTTGCAACTGTAATGATGAATGTTGGATGTCCCCAGGTCTTGGATGTTTACATGTTTGTGATGTCGCTGTTACGTCCTCGATTACTCGACCTTAAAGATCACTTTGCAACTGTAATGATGAATGTTGGATGTCCCCAGGTCTTGGATGTTTACATGTTTGTGATGTCGCTGTTACGTCCTCGATTACTCGACCTTACAGATCACTTTGCAACTGTAATGATGAATGTTGGATGTCCCCAGGTCTTGGATGTTTACATGTTTGTGATGTCGCTGTTACGTCCTCGATTACTCGACCTTACAGATCACTTTGCAACTGTAATGATGAATGTTGGATGTCCCCAGGTCTTGGATGTTTACATGTTTGTGATGTCGCTGTTACGTCCTCGATTACTCGACCTTACAGATCACTTTGCAACTGTAATGATGAATGTTGGATGTCCCCAGGTCTTGGATGTTTACATGTTTGTGATGTCGCTGTTACGTCCTCGATTACTCGACCTTACAGATCACTTTGCAACTGTAATGATGAATGTTGGATGTCCCCAGGTCTTGGATGTTTACATGTTTGTGATGTCGCTGTTACGTCCTCGATTACTCGACCTTACAGATCACTTTGCAACTGTAATGATGAATGTTGGATGTCCCCAGGTCTTGGATGTTTACATGTTTGTGATGTCGCTGTTACGTCCTCGATTACTCGACCTTACAGATCACTTTGCAACTGTAATGATGAATGTTGGATGTCCCCAGGTCTTGGATGTTTACATGTTTGTGATGTCGCTGTTACGTCCTCGATTACTCGACCTTACAGATCACTTTGCAACTGTAATGATGAATGTTGGATGTCCCCAGGTCTTGGATGTTTACATGTTTGTGATGTCGCTGTTACGTCCTCGATTACTCGACCTTACAGATCACTTTGCAACTGTAATGATGAATGTTGGATGTCCCCAGGTCTTGGATGTTTACATGTTTGTGATGTCGCTGTTACGTCCTCGATTACTCGACCTTACAGATCACTTTGCAACTGTAATGATGAATGTTGGATGTCCCCAGGTCTTGGATGTTTACATGTTTGTGATGTCGCTGTTACGTCCTCGATTACTCGACCTTACAGATCACTTTGCAACTGTAATGATGAATGTTGGATGTCCCCAGGTCTTGGATGTTTACATGTTTGTGATGTCGCTGTTACGTCCTCGATTACTCGACCTTACAGATCACTTTGCAACTGTAATGATGAATGTTGGATGTCCCCAGGTCTTGGATGTTTACATGTTTGTGATGTCGCTGTTACGTCCTCGATTACTCGACCTTACAGATCACTTTGCAACTGTAATGATGAATGTTGGATGTCCCCAGGTCTTGGATGTTTACATGTTTGTGATGTCGCTGTTACGTCCTCGATTACTCGACCTTACAGATCACTTTGCAACTGTAATGATGAATGTTGGATGTCCCCAGGTCTTGGATGTTTACATGTTTGTGATGTCGCTGTTACGTCCTCGATTACTCGACCTTACAGATCACTTTGCAACTGTAATGATGAATGTTGGATGTCCCCAGGTCTTGGATGTTTACATGTTTGTGATGTCGCTGTTACGTCCTCGATTACTCGACCTTACAGATCACTTTGCAACTGTAATGATGAATGTTGGATGTCCCCAGGTCTTGGATGTTTACATGTTTGTGATGTCGCTGTTACGTCCTCGATTACTCGACCTTACAGATCACTTTGCAACTGTAATGATGAATGTTGGATGTCCCCAGGTCTTGGATGTTTACATGTTTGTGATGTCGCTGTTACGTCCTCGATTACTCGACCTTACAGATCACTTTGCAACTGTAATGATGAATGTTGGATGTCCCCAGGTCTTGGATGTTTACATGTTTGTGATGTCGCTGTTACGTCCTCGATTACTCGACCTTACAGATCACTTTGCAACTGTAATGATGAATGTTGGATGTCCCCAGGTCTTGGATGTTTACATGTTTGTGATGTCGCTGTTACGTCCTCGATTACTCGACCTTACAGATCACTTTGCAACTGTAATGATGAATGTTGGATGTCCCCAGGTCTTGGATGTTTACATGTTTGTGATGTCGCTGTTACGTCCTCGATTACTCGACCTTACAGATCACTTTGCAACTGTAATGATGAATGTTGGATGTCCCCAGGTCTTGGATGTTTACATGTTTGTGATGTCGCTGTTACGTCCTCGATTACTCGACCTTACAGATCACTTTGCAACTGTAATGATGAATGTTGGATGTCCCCAGGTCTTCGATGTTTACATGTTTGTGATGTCGCTGTTACGTCCTCGATTACTCGACCTTACAGATCACTTTGCAACTGTAATGATGAATGTTGGATGTCCCCAGGTCTTGGATGTTTACATGTTTGTGATGTCGCTGTTACGTCCTCGATTACTCGACCTTACAGATCACTTTGCAACTGTAATGATGAATGTTGGATGTCCCCAGGTCTTGGATGTTTACATGTTTGTGATGTCGCTGTTACGTCCTCGATTACTCGACCTTACAGATCACTTTGCAACTGTAATGATGAATGTTGGATGTCCCCAGGTCTTGGATGTTTACATGTTTGTGATGTCGCTGTTACGTCCTCGATTACTCGACCTTACAGATCACTTTGCAACTGTAATGATGAATGTTGGATGTCCCCAGGTCTTGGATGTTTACATGTTTGTGATGTCGCTGTTACGTCCTCGATTACTCGACCTTACAGATCACTTTGCAACTGTAATGATGAATGTTGGATGTCCCCAGGTCTTGGATGTTTACATGTTTGTGATGTCGCTGTTACGTCCTCGATTACTCGACCTTACAGATCACTTTGCAACTGTAATGATGAATGTTGGATGTCCCCAGGTCTTGGATGTTTACATGTTTGTGATGTCGCTGTTACGTCCTCGATTACTCGACCTTACAGATCACTTTGCAACTGTAATGATGAATGTTGGATGTCCCCAGGTCTTGGATGTTTACATGTTTGTGATGTCGCTGTTACGTCCTCGATTACTCGACCTTACAGATCACTTTGCAACTGTAATGATGAATGTTGGATGTCCCCAGGTCTTGGATGTTTACATGTTTGTGATGTCGCTGTTACGTCCTCGATTACTCGACCTTACAGATCACTTTGCAACTGTAATGATGAATGTTGGATGTCCCCAGGTCTTGGATGTTTACATGTTTGTGATGTCGCTGTTACGTCCTCGATTACTCGACCTTACAGATCACTTTGCAACTGTAATGATGAATGTTGGATGTCCCCAGGTCTTGGATGTTTACATGTTTGTGATGTCGCTGTTACGTCCTCGATTACTCGACCTTACAGATCACTTTGCAACTGTAATGATGAATGTTGGATGTCCCCAGGTCTTGGATGTTTACATGTTTGTGATGTCGCTGTTACGTCCTCGATTACTCGACCTTACAGATCACTTTGCAACTGTAATGATGAATGTTGGATGTCCCCAGGTCTTGGATGTTTACATGTTTGTGATGTCGCTGTTACGTCCTCGATTACTCGACCTTACAGATCACTTTGCAACTGTAATGATGAATGTTGGATGTCCCCAGGTCTTGGATGTTTACATGTTTGTGATGTCGCTGTTACGTCCTCGATTACTCGACCTTACAGATCACTTTGCAACTGTAATGATGAATGTTGGATGTCCCCAGGTCTTGGATGTTTACATGTTTGTGATGTCGCTGTTACGTCCTCGATTACTCGACCTTACAGATCACTTTGCAACTGTAATGATGAATGTTGGATGTCCCCAGGACTTGGATGTTTACATGTTTGTGATGTCGCTGTTACGTCCTCGATTACTCGACCTTACAGATCACTTTGCAACTGTAATGATGAATGTTGGATGTCCCCAGGTCTTGGATGTTTACATGTTTGTGATGTCGCTGTTACGTCCTCGATTACTCGACCTTACAGATCACTTTGCAACTGTAATGATGAATGTTGGATGTCCCCAGGTCTTGGATGTTTACATGTTTGTGATGTCGCTGTTACGTCCTCGATTACTCGACCTTACAGATCACTTTGCAACTGTAATGATGAATGTTGGATGTCCCCAGGTCTTGGATGTTTACATGTTTGTGATGTCGCTGTTACGTCCTCGATTACTCGACCTTACAGATCACTTTGCAACTGTAATGATGAATGTTGGATGTCCCCAGGTCTTGGATGTTTACATGTTTGTGATGTCGCTGTTACGTCCTCGATTACTCGACCTTACAGATCACTTTGCAACTGTAATGATGAATGTTGGATGTCCCCAGGTCTTGGATGTTTACATGTTTGTGATGTCGCTGTTACGTCCTCGATTACTCGACCTTACAGATCACTTTGCAACTGTAATGATGAATGTTGGATGTCCCCAGGTCTTGGATGTTTACATGTTTGTGATGTCGCTGTTACGTCCTCGATTACTCGACCTTACAGATCACTTTGCAACTGTATTGATGAATGTTGGATGTCCCCAGGTCTTGGATGTTTACATGTTTGTGATGTCGCTGTTACGTCCTCGATTACTCGACCTTACAGATCACTTTGCAACTGTAATGATGAATGTTGGATGTCCCCAGGTCTTGGATGTTTACATGTTTGTGATGTCGCTGTTACGTCCTCGATTACTCGACCTTACAGATCACTTTGCAACTGTAATGATGAATGTTGGATGTCCCCAGGTCTTGGATGTTTACATGTTTGTGATGTCGCTGTTACGTCCTCGATTACTCGACCTTACAGATCACTTTGCAACTGTAATGATGAATGTTGGATGTCCCCAGGTCTTGGATGTTTACATGTTTGTGATGTCGCTGTTACGTCCTCGATTACTCGACCTTACAGATCACTTTGCAACTGTAATGATGAATGTTGGATGTCCCCAGGTCTTGGATGTTTACATGTTTGTGATGTCGCTGTTACGTCCTCGATTACTCGACCTTACAGATCACTTTGCAACTGTAATGATGAATGTTGGATGTCCCCAGGTCTTGGATGTTTACATGTTTGTGATGTCGCTGTTACGTCCTCGATTACTCGACCTTACAGATCACTTTGCAACTGTAATGATGAATGTTGGATGTCCCCAGGTCTTGGATGTTTACATGTTTGTGATGTCGCTGTTACGTCCTCGATTACTCGACCTTACAGATCACTTTGCAACTGTAATGATGAATGTTGGATGTCCCCAGGTCTTGGATGTTTACATGTTTGTGATGTCGCTGTTACTGGTTCCCACGACACAGGGTATCCTAGTGTGGGGTCAGAAGCAATGTGTGTGCCTGTATGTAAATGTTTACGTTGTAAACAATACAATTTACATATTATATGTGCAGTGTAGTTTCCACTAAAATAAGGAGGCAGAAGGAGAGTTGTACACACGGGCTGCGCCACAGCCATAGCTTAGCTTCCATTCTTTCATTATTCATAACATCGCTCTCAAAGATATGTACCTACATTAGATGCTTTTCCTAGCGGCCATGATGACTTTGCACAAGAGAAGTGTTGCGAACCCTACAGTTTCCTAATGTAGGCCAATGATAAGACCTAGATATACCTAGTGGAGGTTTTGCAATTCGGCAGTGTTCGAATGTGAACGACTGTCAGTCAGTATATATTGCAACAGTTTTGTATTCCCCTCGTACACTGAATTCGTTCTATCAGGGTCATTGATATGAGAGGCTATTGTTAGCTTTGTTAGGTACATACTATTATGTTATGACAACTAACAATCATTCAATGCGAAATACGATACGACCATTGAATGCCATCAACAAGAGCAGCCCCCCTAGACAAAGTTAAACGCTAACGCCAGCGCAACGAAACGATGACTTTTTATGTATGCTATTTGAAATTTGGCTTCGCTAAGGTGACGTCACGAAGCGATTCCAAATGTCAAATCGCATAACATAAAAAGTTATCGTTTCGTTTCGCTATCCTTATTGAAACATATTGAAACAATAAGTCTACCATGCCTACCAACCTAAGGTTACTCGTGTCTTCTACTATGTCCGATGGTGTACTACAAAGCATGAATTCTAATTATGTAAATTAATGAGTGTAGACGTAAATACGGTTTCTAAAGCAAAAATATAAAGTCCAGCACCAGGATTCGAACCCGTGTCTTGTATATTATGGCAGGCGAGCGTCTAACCACTAGGCCATGGACATGTTTGTATTACTCCCTACCTGCATCTACCTACCAGTGTGTAATGTGACACGGACGTAATGTGGCGCCCCGTTGAGTAAACTGCACAGTAACGAGTCACGTCTCCGCAGAAGGACAAGTTTCAACTGATGTTTGCTGAACAATTAATTAGCAATTAAAACAACTGCGTTTCTTAGTAATGCTCACAGCTCTATGAGGTGTGTAATTTTTATTTATTTCCTTTTCATGATTGCGATAATGCAGCGAGCACAAACAAAAACACAGAAAGGAAAATTCCTAAATATTACGTTTATTTTATTATTAGGAAAGATAGGATTATAAATCAGTGCTGCCAGATACACACTGTTTATTATTGTGGTGTGGACTACTACAAGTTGCTCCGAGTGAGCTCCGTGGTCTAGTGGGTTTCACGCTTGCTTCTCACGCTGGAGGTGCAGGTTCGATCCCGGTGCTGAACATGTACCAATGAGATAAATTTGCCTGAAGTACATTATCGGACGCTCCGTGTTTCGGATGGCACGTTAAACTGTAGGTCCCGCGGCTACTATCATTACTTGGTAGTATGTAGTAGTCGTAAAACCCCGCCCTGAGCCATCGTGGTGGAGTATGGCTCAATCTTACCCGTGTCCAGGTAAAGGCCTGTGACCCTCGGTGGGGACATTAATGGGCTACACTAACTAACTACTTCTTAATAATTGTAAATTTATTTTAATTATAATAATAATTTTGTACCTTTTAATAACAAGCGACCCAATAAACCTTTCAACTGCAATGATGGACGCACGACCTTCCCTCCCCCCGCTCCCGCGCCGATCGCACCTTGAACCGGCGCAGCGCGGCGGCGGCGGCGGCGCGGCGGTTGCGCAAGCTCACAAGGGACGTACTTTCTCCGCGCGACACGGCACGACCCAGGCGCAGGCCCAAGGTGTACACCGTGATGCTAATGCGTCATATCAATAACAATGAATGAGCGAAAGTGAACACTTTGTGACGTTGCACCCGTGCGATGATTTATGACTTAGAAAACCATAAAGTCATCATACGTCGTCGTAACGAGGCGCATTATGACAACTCGAGCAGTTTGAGCTTATCCCCTATTAGGTATAGGTATCGACAGAGTTAGAATCGACATACACCGAAGTGTTTATGCTTACGAGTAAGTAGTAATAATCATTCAGACGGTTGCCTGCTACTGATTACATTCGACCGATTCGATATCCATGCAGGATTTTATAAACAACAGAGGTCCCCTTAAGATAGAAGGTTACAGTTGAACTTTAAACATGTAAAGATTAATCTATCTTTCTATCGTTACCATGTCTACAGAACACTCGTTATCAAATAGACAAATGCAGTGGATGGACGAGTCGATGTCAGTTTTGTTTTAAATGGTCTTTAATGATTCCGATCGGTACCGACCAACGAATTCCTAAATATGCCATCGATCTTCAAGAACCAGGGTGGTCCAGTGTGTTATACATGTTGTTTTAATTAGTATTAAGTAATGGTACTTATGTATGCTAGGTATTAAGTAACTAATCTATAAAATCAATTATCCACGACCTCCTTTCTTTTTCTTTTGGCCCTGTTTTTCTAAATTATCTTCTTTTCTAAATTTTCTTTCTTTCTCTGTACCCCTTTTGGACGAGAGATTGTCATTCTCCTGGCCGAAAAGGAAAAAAAAGACATTAAAATTAGAGGAAATTAAGTTCTCATCCCCCTGCAATAGACATTAATTGACGTCTTGGTAGTCACTGTCAAAGTCAAGCACTATATAGTGCTTCTGTGAGCCGTAGAGGTCTCCCGTTACGGGGGTTAATACCATTTAGCCTCCATAATGTGCCAGTTTTTTTATCAATAAAATAGCTTGGTAGCAAAACACCCAATGTGAATGTGAATGGTAAATCCTGGGTTTCACAGGCATAGAGTAACAAAATTTTAAGGTTATATTTAAAAACCTACTTATTAAAACGATTGACATGGTTAATTAGATATAACAATAATTTCTTACCTAAGTACCCTTGATGATGATTTTATGTGAATTTTGTAATAGTCCACATTTTTAAACTGATTTGAAAACGTCGATGTTGTGAGCTACAAACCTTCTCCATTTTGGTACAAGTTTGACAGGTTTCTAGGAATGTGGGTCAGTCACTACTCACTACCTACATATTGTTAAATACTTATGGGATCAATAACCGACCGTCTCCATCTAATAAGTGTTTTGTTTTGGAAGTTGCTTGACTCGACATAAATATGATTCTCGTTACCAAAATGAGCCAAGATAATGTTTTTTTGTTAGATATGAACTATTTATTGCACTTACCACTTGATATGAAAAGAGCAGGGTATTATGTTTCACCATCATGGGTAAGGTCAATACCTCTGGCTCACAAGTAAAATGATCCTTGCGTAAGGCGGATTACACTAGTTATTTATCGTAGTAGTTTTTCTCTTGTGTAAAATTACTTCACTTCACCCGACAGCATCCCTTGTCATAATAATATGGAAGGCGCAAGCAAGACGGTCACTTTTGTAAATGAATCATACAAATAAGTAACGGTTCGCTAATTTCTCCGTTTCTCAATCCCAAAACCTATTGTATTGTTCATTGTTTGTTTAGTTTTTCCTTGACACTGAAACCACAAATTAACACACAACGCAAGTAAAAGTTTGATGTTTGATTTGCCTCTTGACTTGAGCAGATATTTCGTCGCACTTGAAAGTTATTTTGAGCATTTTTGTAAGAGACAGCTTATCATTGACCGAGCGAGCGAAGCGAGCGAAGCGTCTCCGTTTCAGGTTTGGGCAAAAATGCTTTCGTATGTCCGGTTGTTCTCCTCTACAGGTCGCATTTATGAACCAATTCTCGTGAAATTTTGTGAGCAGGTTGGAAAAATAAATAGAATTTTTTACTCGAGCCAGTTTTTAGTTTTTTTTCAAAATGGCGGAGATATGGGGTTTTAAAATGTAAAAAAATCGCTACAACCCAAACGGCTCGATGGATATTAACAAATGAGGTGTCGTTGGATTCTTAAAGACCATGAAAGTGAAACAGACTATATATAATTTTAGTAAAAAGTCAATAGGTTGTATTAAAAATCGCGAAATGTAGTTTACAAAGTTATTGGTGCGGCTACTTTCATACTGCATGTACGTAACCAGGTACATTCATAAGTTTGTATGTGTTATTGAAAGAAAATTATTTGGGTTATTTTTTTATGTGTGTTAGCAGTTCAGCTTTCCCACCGACATACTCGCGAGGTCTACAGCTCACAGAGCCACTAGTTTATTTAACCATAGGAATGTTTGTTAATAACAATTAATTTTACTTTAAAGGCTCCGATGAAATTATGATGATGATCGATAGCATTAATCTAAAAACTAATTGTAGAAAATGCTTAGTAGTGCTTATAATTATCCGGAGAAAGCTAGAACACTGGGAGCTGCAAGGTCTTTGCCCCCGAGTCAGGAACTCCTCAGGACAGTTAGCTTCATTATATTCCACGCTTTCTTTTATAAGCGCCGCAAGCAAACCAAGGAAAGTTTTCATGGGAACTAAAAGTTGCGGTTTTGCCGCATGTCGTTGTGTGCTCGTATGTGACTTCCATACTTAGGTACTCTAAACACAAGGTTTATGGGTTTACGGATATAGGTAAAGTATTTGGTTTCGTGACTTTTGTACAAATTCTTGAAAATAAAAAGGTGGGTGTTCTTTGACATGCAAATATCTATTGTAAATAGGTACTTGTAGGATAGACTAATAATGCAAGGTGGACAAAGTAAGTAGCATGATTTTAGATGTAGAGGTAGGTACCCTCCCTAGCAGTGTGTGAAATCGAATACTAAAACATATCAATGTTCTTTTATCGTTGGTACTGAGTGCGTTTTTTTTTAAACCTCTTATAGAAGAGCCAAAACTTGAGAAATGAGGTTTGCTCAAGTAGTTAAAGAAACGATGCTTTGGGTTAAGTATACATGAGTGAGTAGTACCCATTGGGTACATAGAGCTGTTTGTATTGAGGTCATGCGTATTCTAGTAAGCTTCCTAGTTAAGCCACGGCGGCCGTCCGTATGTTGTCTCTTAATCGAAAACGAATCATTGACGATGATATGAATGATTTCGTCTCTCAATCGAAATTATCACCTAACGGATTGGAAAGTAGGTACGCTTGGACAGATCATAGAGTATAAATATAACATAATACAGGTAATAGTCAGCCTACGTTCGTCAAACTTAAACCTTTAGCTGAACATAGATTTAGCAGCTCTTTATTACACTAGCAGTAACTTTTATACACATTATTCGGCTTGAAAGGCTATTTAGGGCAATCTAATTAGTAAAGTAGGTAACTGAAACGAATCTATCTTATAAGATAATCTGCTGCTAATAAGATAATTCGCTGAAATATGATGACACGATACGGATCAGCTTTCATTTTCGTAGCTCAAGGTCTTTACAACATCGTGGCCGAGTGTGTGTGAGCATTAACCGGGAAAGATGTGTTGCTCAAAACTAACAAAACCGGTAGAGTACACAGTGATGCTTACTCGATGGTTACCTAGAAACCTGCATTTGTCTGTTGACGAGGGTTGCGTGTGGCACAACGCAACTAGATAACACACACGTGAGGCGACGACGCCTGTGCCTGTAACACGCACGTGAGGCGATGACGCCTGTGCCTGTAACACGCACGTAAGGCGACGACGCCTGTGCCTGTAACAAGCACGTGAGGCGACGACGCCTGTGCCTGTAACACGCACGTGAGGCGACGACGCCTGTGCCTGTAACACGCACGTGGGCGACGACGCCTGTGTCTGTAACACGCACGTGAGGCGACGACGTCTGTGCCTGTAACACGCACGTGAGGCGACGACGCCTGTGCCTGTAACACGCACGTGAGGCGACGACGCCTGTGCCTGTAACATACACGTGAGGCGACGACGCCTGTGCCTGTGGACAGACACAGGTCTAGATGAACTATTGCCAACACTGCTTGCCTCACTGGTAACCTGACTGAGATGACTCAGGTGAGGATGTCAAGACCAGCTCACATAGATTCTCTCCACTCGTTGACAAAAATACAAGTAAAAGTAGTCATGGCAGAGCTATTACTTTAGTTCGATTTTACTTTTTGTCATCAGCAAAAATCCACACTATTAAGAGGCTGTGCTTCTGCGGTAACAGCATTGCATATGTTTATGTTTATGGATGCATTGTAAGTTGACGTAAGTAATGGCGTGTGTGGGTAATTCTAATTGTGCATATGTAAGCAGTTGTATTGTATGCTTTATTTAACACCGACACATAATGTTTGTTTCCTTGATGTTTGCATCTACCCATTGGTTACATGTACGGTAGCGTATTAGGCTTCACTCGTTTAATTATAATTATATTTAAGTAATAATAACCCGTCATAGTGAATGCAGCTGAGAATTTCTTATATGAGAATGTTTGTTACGAGCGCTCGTGGTTTAGTGATTGTATATCAGGGGAAACTGGCTCGAAACCTAGAGACAACAATATACTTACAAATACCAACACCATATAGTAATTGTAGAAGTTCTAACGGAAATAAATATCACATCTCCAGAGCTACGACGATGCAATTTCAAAAAGTGGTATGTTGTTATGCTATTGAGCGTACTTCCGAATTGCTTGAAATAGAGAATACTTACTTACTTATTATGTGGTATTTTGGCAGTTTGGATGAGAAAATCATTCTCACTCGATTTTTCCCACCTGCAAAATACCTATCCGGTGTCGCTTGTGGAGCTATGGCCGATATTAAAAAGTTGGTATCCTTATTTAATTGCAGTTCACCCTGATATTTAGTTAACAAGTTCAGGTTGCGTCCTTGTACTTGTTCGAAAAAAAAAAAAAAAAACGAAGCGAAGAAAATGTCCACAATCCCCTCAAAATTACTTCCACACACCCCTATACTGAAAATATACGACTTAACAGCTTAAACGTTTAATAATTTAAACAAAACAAAAAAAGAACTTCCACAAACACTATTTGATTAGAAACCAATGTCAAGTGCTTTTTGAGTTTAATACAAACTGTAACCCTAAATTTTATTATTTTATTTAATAAATAAGTATTCTATTCTAACCCTTTAATTCCCCGCCCCCTCCCCCTTTGGGGAATTATTTTCGTCAAATTATCCCATCTCAGTACTACCCTACCCCTGCCCTGAGTAAGGAACCCCTAGACAAAGTTTCATGGCTCTAGGTCCACCGGTTTAGGCTATGCGTTGCCCGTCAGCCACGCATTGTATTTGTACCTAGTACTGAGCAGTTCTGGTGGCTATATGTGGTTTTCATTATCAGTTCTGCGTCATAATATTATGCTTACCTTAAGTAAATGCACGAGTTATTACGAAAAAAACAAAACTCACCATAGGTCTGCCTATAATATTTCAAGAGTTTCCTCAATTTCTCAAGGATCCCATCATCAGATCCTGACCTGGCGTCTATGGTACCAATGGGAAGGTAAACCCTTTCAAACCAAAAAATAATTTTCCAAATCGGTCCATCCTTCTAGGAGCAATCGGGGCACATACATAAAAAATACTCCGACGAATTGTAAACCTCCTCCTTTTGTGAAGTCGGTAAAAATCTCACAAAGAACTGCAATGTTTACAAACATACCTAATTATATTTTCAGTAAGGCTCACGTCTAAATATCACGTTATTATAGCAATCTCCAGCAGTCATTGTCCCGGCGACACTTTACAAATTACTGTGATAACCACGAATTACAATTCGTTATAATAACAAGTAAGACGATATGCACACAATGCGGTTCCCATGACTATTAGTGGCGTTAACCTGCGCGGACTAATTTGCGGTTAGATGCGCAGGCGCGCGGGTTAAGGTTAAGCACTGGCATAGTAAGTTGTTTATTATGTAAGATTATTTAAATATTGTGACCTAAAACGTCGCGTCCTAACTCGATAGTTATTAAATTGTTGATAAATTGTCAAACAAGTCCAATGCTGGTCATTTGTGATGGCTATTTTAAATTGTTTAGGGGATTGTTGTCTATGGGTCTATGCCTGAAATAAACAAATTGAATTGAAAAAATTGAATAACCAAAGTTGTTGATATCTGCGTTACCTACTGCATGCATGCAATTTGACTGAGCAAACAAAATGACGAGCGCTTGCGCTTGTAATTTGGAAATATTAAGTTAATGATACTATAATATGATTCGTGGAAGTATCTCAGCATATTATAAGAATTAAGTATTAAATTACTCGTGATTCTCTCCATTACCTCTCGTCGGGATATTGACCAAGAGACCTGATTACTGCATGTTCTTGTGATCACTGACACCTTGCTTGATATTACGTAGTAATAGATTAGCATGCCAGCAGGCAGGCACGGTGTAGTAATTCTATTAAGTAAGGCTCTACAAATGTTAAGTACATTTGTGAAAGATACGAATGTATCTGGGACGGCAGAGCCAGTGCAGTGGTCTGAACTAAAATCATGGCAGTTGAGGATCCAGCTTGCTAGATTTAATTGTGTTTTTCCATGATTTTACATAAATCACACATAGACAAGGAGAAGTACGACTGTATAAATACAATCGCCCTCAATACAATAAATGATACGAACGTGTTCACTACTTTCCCTGTTAGGAAATTTAAAATCAAAAAGTCAAATTCCATACATTTTCTTTGCGTTGTGCGCGAACGATATTAGTGAATTGTATGTTGTCTAGGCAGATCATAATTCTATCAGAATGAAGATCTACCATATTTCTACCCCACAGGTCTGTATATAGTACGAGTAGATAGGAACTTGTCCTCTCGACAAGGTGCTATAACACCTTCACCGTGGCCCCCGACCAGTCGACCAGTCGACCGGCTGACCAGCCGACCAGTCGACCTGTCGGGAGTAGAGGCTCAAGGGAAGGATACAGTCGTAGTTATTATGGGCTGATCACAACATAACAAACAATGTGTTTAGGAAGAGACGGGAGGATGTAAGTTTACGATTTGACTAGTGAAGGAAGTCATCAAATATTATCGTCGAATTGAACCATAAACTTATCTATAGTGTTAATTAAGTACTGGAGAGACAAAAGTGATTTTGGTTGATATACTGAGCTTACAGGAAATAATAACGAATCCCAGGCAAACGAATCACTGGCTTAAAGATGTGCCTCTGCCACCCTGTATAAAAGGGCGTGACACTAAGTTATGCCATGTGTTATGTCAAAACATAACTAATGTATCTTAGTTAGATTTATAATTGTAGTTTCTCAGAGGGATTAAAGAAAGTTGCAAGTGTTGCTACAGTTGCCAATCACTGGACGAATAAGGAATACGCAAGTGTCGCTAACTACAACGAGCAATATCCGTTGTGAGGTTTCTCTCAGAATTACACGTTTATTATGAAGTTAAACGTTGGTGGTTTAAAGGGGCAAATCGTGCCAACATTCACAATTAGTAATGATGAAACATCTCAAAACCAACTTTAGATTTTTAAATCAAGTGAGGAACTTTAGTGTAAAACGCTTTATTCCTGTCCAACTCTGGTTTGCTGGCAGAGATGAGAGAAGGATGTTGTTTGCTGGCAGAGATGAGAGAAGGATGATGTTTGCTGGCAGAGATGAGAGAAGGATGATGTTTGCTGGCAGAGATGAGAGAAGGATGATGTTTGCTGGCAGAGATGAGAGAAGGATGATGTTTGCTGGCAGAGATGAGAGAAGGATGATGTTTGCTGGCAGAGATGAGAGAAGGATGATGTTTGCTGGCAGAGATGAGAGAAGGATGTTGTTTGCTGGCAGAGATGAGAGAAGGATGATGTTTGCTGGCAGAGATGAGAGAAGGATGATGTTTGCTGGCAGAGATGAGAGAAGGATGATGTTTGCTGGCAGAGATGAGAGAAGGATGATGTTTGCTTGCAGAGATGAGAGAAGGATGATGTTTGCTGGCAGAGATGAGAGAAGGATGATGTTTGCTGGCAGAGATGAGAGAAGGATGTTGTAGAGATAATGTCGCTTTTGTCTACTACTTCTATCTCATAAGATTTTTAATGTTTCTTTGTTCTGTAACATAAGATTACTAAGTATAATTATTTACCAAGTTAAAAACTAAAAAAAAACGACTTCATGATCTATCACTTAAACCTGTCCGCGCGGGATGCGAACACGATAATGAGCACGAAATCTGTCTTTGAAGTTCACAATACTACACAAAATAAACAAATATCGATCCTACATACGTAACATACATACATCCAGAAATAAACGCCACAAAGTCACTTAAAATACGTAATTTTGGTTACCTAGACAGTCTTTTCTATGAAGAAACCAAAGCACTGGACCAATTCCTGATTTTCAAAAAATGGGACCAACCAGAAAGGAAAAAAGAGACAAACAAAAAAAAGAATTTTAAAAATCAGTTCATAATTATTACCAGTTTCGAGGTAATACACAGAAATAGTGACACTGTATATGGTGTTTGTTTGAACTGACCTTTCGCACACATTCACTACGAAGTATAATACATGAGTAGTTCGCAAAATTCTTGTATATTTCGTAGTTGCAGATGTGAGTATCAGCATTCCGAAATGTACACGAAGAGTTCACTATGGGAGCGTCATAGCCTTGTATACTACGGAAATAAGCGGGTCTCAGGAGTTTAAATTAAAACAATATTCTTAAGTGCTTCGTAGTGTCACGCACGTCCATAGATTTGTTTTAATAAATAATTAGCATGTATGTGGACTGTCAATACGTCTCTCTGAGCAATGTCAACTCATGGGATGAAATACAGGAAACGCCTTGATGAGCTCGACACGACGCGACGAGACAAAGGGGCTGTGGGCAATCAGGTACTTGTCCAAATACAATCATGCCACAATGGGGTGCTTGCACTAATAATGGCAAGGTTTTGTTCTGCACACAATCGCGGAAGAAAGGTGTGCAGTCAGCATGAGCAATAGTTACGTAACAGTGCATGTGTGAGGGTGTATGTGCGTGTGTGTATCGCGCCACGCGCCGCGCCGTGTGATGTGGAAATGATAAGATGGTCATCAATTGAGAAACATTTTGTGTGGATAGAAATTTGGCTTGAAGGTCGTCGAGGGTGTGACGTGATTGTCGTCGATGAGTAAGGATTATACAATATTGCACGAGAACTAACAAATTAAGGTCAAACGCAAATTTTACAATAATGTCTTTAGCTGGTAAATAAACCAAGGAGTTAAAAAAAACATTGCCTTTGTAAAAAAACATTAAGTATTGAGTGGCTGTATTATTTTTTTGTGCAATAAATAATCTATATAGAGGCAAAGTATGTTCAATTCAATTATTTTTTTGGATTAATGGCTTCTACTGTGGATCCATACAGTAATTCCGCCAATATCACGTGTTAAGATTTGATGAACTTTATCAGAGTTCAGTAAAATGGCAAATCTTTTACAAATAATACTTTTTATTAAAACCTGTTAACGCGTTGATGTCTTTTGTATGGGAACAGATTTATATTTTGACAAGGACAGGATGGCTCGTCCATCACGTAAGGAAATAAATATTAAATGTATGTGAACATCACAGTAAATACTCAGGATGATAATAAAATCGTCAATGCGATCGGAATGTACTGAATACATAATAATCTATCGCGTGAACAAACATTACATTACTGGTGGATGTTCCTGAACTAATATTTAATTAGCACAGACATGCTCTGTGCTGTTATTGTTAATAATAAAATTATTTAATAGCGGTTACACTTTATCATAAGGTATACTTTGTGAAGAAATGCTAGACAAAAGATGATGGCAACATATGTGACATATTAGTGCACCACTGCGTGTTTTGATTGACAAACCAAATATTATGACATTAACCCCTTGAGTAACCATCTTTTTATAATTAGTAAAAAAAAAGAACATCGCGAATTTCGAAAATTGAGGAAACTACGCGCGAATTTTTTTTATTTTTTCCCTAGCGACTGAACTCTCGACCAATCAAGTGTGAGATATCAACCGGAAGCTAGTCTCATTCGCTATTCCCTGCAGTGTTGCCAGTATAAAAAAATACATAGGGATTTACAAAAACCGATTTTTCCGAAACCGGAGCTCACTGTATGGAAGGAGTCTTTACGGTAGAGAGCTGTGTCATTTGATAGCTGTCATCCACCGTGCT
>OY735263.1:0-42076 GCA_963457715.1 Argyresthia albistria
AACCTAACCTAACCTAACCTAACCTAACCTAACCTAACCTAACCTAACCTAACCTAACCTAACTAACCTAACCTAACCTAACCTAACCTAACCTAACCTAACCTAACCTAACCTAACCTAACCTAACCTAACCTAACCTAACCTAACCTAACCTAACCTAACCTAACCTAACCTACCAACCTAACCTAACCTAACCTAACCTAACCTAACCTAACCTAACCTAACCTAACCTAACCTAACCTAACCTAACCTAACCTAACCTAACCTAACCTAACCTAACCTAACCTAACCTAACCTAACCTAACCTAACCTAACCTAACCTAACCTAACCTAACCTAACCTAACCTAACCTAACCTAACCTAACCTAACCTAACCTAACCTAACCTAACCTAACCTAACCTAACCTAACCTAACCTAACCTAACCTAACCTAACCTAACCTAACCTAACCTAACCTAACCTAACCTAACCTAACCTAACCTAACCTAACCTAACCTAACCTAACCTAACCTAACCTAACCTAACCTAACCTAACCTAACCTAACCTAACCTAACCTAACCTAACCTAACCTAACCTAACCTAACCTAACCTACCTAACCTAACCTAACCTAACCTAACCTAACCTAACCTAACCTAACCTAACCTAACCTAACCTAACCTAACCTAACCTAACCTAACCTAACCTAACCTAACCTAACCTAACCTAACCTAACCTAACCTAAACCTAACCTAACCTAACCTAACCTAACCTAACCTAACCTAACCTAACCTAACCTAACCTAACCTAACCTAACCTAACCTAACCTAACCTAACCTAACCTAACCTAACCTAACCTAACCTAACCTAACCTAACCTAACCTAACCTAACCTAACCTAACCTAACCTAACCTAACCTAACCTAACCTAACCTAACCTAACCTAACCTAACCTAACCTAACCTAACCTAACCTAACCTAACCTAACCTAACCTAACCTAACCTAACCTAACCTAACCTAACCTAACCTAACCTAACCTAACCTAACCTAACCTAACCTAACCTAACCTAACCTAACCTAACCTAACCTAACCTAACCTAACCTAACCTAACCTAACCTAACCTAACCTAACCTAACCTAACCTAACCTAACCTAACCTACAGGATATAGCCTCCGGATCGTAGAAGATGCTGTAAAGCGCAATAAAACTTAGAGGATAGGTACAATAAATGCAAAGCGCATAATAATTTATACGTTGAGCAATTTATTAAAAATAGTTATGAAAACCTACTTACTATTATATTTTAATATAAGAAGTTAGGTAGGGCAAATTTGTTTGTTAAATATAATTGTTAGCTGTAAGAACTGTTTGCAAAATAATATAAGAACAAAAATAAATATGAAACAGTAAAATAAATTTACATGTGAATATTTATAAAAGAAAAAAAAATATATATAAAAAAAAATAAAAAAAAAAAATGAGTTAAAAAAAAAAAAAAAAAAAAAAAGAACTTGATACCTAATATTACTAAAACCTAGCCCTAATGTACGTAGTTTAAGTATATTTATAAAAATATTGTTGAAAGTTTTAAATTGCTGTGATATTTTGTGTGTACTTATGTTTTCAAACACGGAAAATAAAATTGTAGTGGAAACATAAATACCATAAGTAAAAAAATGTCTCTGATCATGTCAGAGGATACAAGTCTGGACAGAACGGGTTTTTAGCCGGTAGGAGTCCGGCACTGTCTGGGCCTCCCTTCCCAGACGTCCATGAGGGATTTTCCCAGTCTGTCCATTGAAATAAAAAAAAAAAAAAAAAACCTAACCTAACCTAACCTAACCTAACCTAACCTAACCTAACCTAACCTAACCTAACCTAACCTAACCTAACCTAACCTAACCTAACATAACCTAACCGCCGCTGCTGTTCCGCCTCACGCTACTCTGGGGACCACCCAGAGCGACCGCTCCCCCGACGCCTCGCCGTGGCCCGCCGTGTGCACCCCACCCGAGCCGAGCGCTAGTGCGGAGGCGTTGGCCATCCCCGCTCCCGCAACTTCGACCCCCGCCACGGCGCCGCGCGTCACGCCTGCGTCGGCCGCGCTTCTCCGCGTGCGAGCGCAGATTCGCGCGGCCGAGGAGGCGGGCGTGTGCGCGGACGTGTCGGCGGTCGGGGAGGCTATGCCGGGTGACACTGGTGAGGAATCCGTGTACTGCGGGTCGGGAGCCTCCCCAGGAATTTGCCTGAACGACATTCCGAAAGCGGCAAATGAGATTCTCCTGAGGACGCGGGCCGAGATTGAGAAGTCTGGTAATCTCAAAAGGGAAATAAAAGAGACGGTGTGCGCGGGATTACAATCGTTATATGAAATGATATTGTCATTGGCGGATTCTCGTGCACACCACATCACCAAGTACTTTCGAGAGCGAGCGGCGACATTGCGCACTCGGGCGGTGGAGGACGCCGCGCGGGCCGCGAGCCTGCAGAGGTTGCGGGAGTCACAGGAGCGTGAACTTGCCGCGCTCGCGGACGTGCAGGGGGAGGTTCTTAAGGAGGTGAAGGCGACGAGGCTCCTAGTGGTGCACGACTTGCTGGAGGAGCTGAAGCACACACGGGAGGATGCGGAGGGGAAATCGCGGGTGCCCACCGCTTGCGATGCCTCGGCGCTCGCGGAACTGTCTTCGCGTCTAGTGACCGTTAGTGCCCAACTGCAGTCGTCCACGGACTTGGCAGCTCTGGGCGCTCTCTCGTCGCGCCTCCAAAAGATGGAGGATAAACTGGATGTCGTATGTGCCCGCCCGGCCGACTCGGCGAATGCGCCCGACCTTGCTCGCCTGGCCGCGGCCGTGGACGAGATAAAGGCCACCGCAAGTTCACAGCCTGATAATCAGCACTTGATAAAGGAGGTTTGTGCGGCGGTCACGGCTATAGTCACACCCACATATGCCGAAATGGCAGCGAGGTCAATAAAGCATCGAGAGGCCCCGACGGGGTATAGACCCGCCTACTCTCTTATCATCTCCTCAACAAATAGGCAAGATACCAGCGAGGAAGTGATGAGAAGAGTCAGTGGAGCGGTGGACGCCCGGCGGGGTGGAGTCCGCGTCGACCGGGCAAGAAAAACGAAAGATCAGAAGGTGGTCCTGACCTGTCCATCCATGGACGACGTGACAGAAGTGAAGAAACGACTTACTAGCGGCGGGAACGTCCGAGTGGAGGAGGCACGGCCTCGAAACCCACTGGTGGCCATCCGCGACGTGATGGCGAGCTACAAGGATGACGATATAATCGAGTACCTCAAAGCGCAAAACCGTCACGTTTTAGATGGCCTCAGTGAGGAACAACTGAAAATGACCGTGCGTTTCCGTAAACCGGCGAGGAACCCGCTGCAGCGTCACGTCGTCCTGGAAGTATCAGGACCACTGTGGCGGCGTTTGACTGACACGGGGCACATACATATAGACATCCAGAGGCTGAGAGTGCACGATCACTCACCGCTGGTGCAGTGTCTGCGATGCCTGGGATATGGCCACACGCGAAGACACTGTGATGAACACACCGACAGCTGCTCACACTGTGCTGGGCCTCACCATATTAAAGACTGCAAAAAGCGTGAAGAAGCCCCCAACTGTATAAACTGTGCGTGCACTAAAAACGAGCCTTGCCATAACGCCTTCAGCAGCGAATGTCCCGTCCGCCAGAAGTGGGACAGCATCGCGCGGTCCAGGGTGATGTATTGCTAAGGGCAGCCAGATGAGAAATATGGCGTCGGTTAAACTCACCGTGGTGCAAGCTAATCTCCAGAGAGCGGAGCTAGCCACGGCGGAGTTACTCGTGGAGTCCCAAAAACGAAAGGTAGCATTCGCCCTATTGCAGGAACCCTACGTGGGAAGCAAGGGCGAACTTACATACCCAAGGGGCTCGCGGGTGATACAAAAGACCGGCGCCAGAACAAAACCAGTCAAGGCAGCCATCCTGGTTCTTGACAGTAGGATACAAGTTGTTGAGAACCAGGATATCATGACCGAAACGGTGGCTGCGGCAAGGCTCAAGATAGGTAACACAGAGATAGGCGTGGTGTCCGTTTATTTGGAGGGTGATAGCGAGGACATAGAAGAAGACCTACGCGTGGTTCGGGCAACATGTGTGCGTTTGGGCGCGAGGGATGTCATCGTCGGAGGGGACTTTAATGCTTGGAGCCCCTGGTGGGGCAGTGTGTCAGAAAATGCCCGAGGTGAGGCCTGTAGCTCCTTCTTCGATGACATGAACCTTCACGTGCTCAACACTGGCGACATACCAACATTCGAAGTCCTTCGCGACGGTCGGTGGTGCAGGAGCAGAGTGGACGTCACCGTATGCAGTCCATCCCTAATCGAGAAAATAGTTGATTGGGAGGTGGACCGTGGTTGGACCTCTTCCGACCACAATGCGGTCACGTTCGGTCTGTTCCTGGACCATGCGCCGGGTCCTCCAAGGTCATTGGGCACCCGCCTATATAACACAAAAAAAGGGAATTGGGGGCACTTTGGTGAGGTCCTTGCAAGGGCACTGTCGGAACATCTTATCTCTGCATCCTCCATCGCAGAATGCCAAACTGCAGAGGAGGTTGGAACCCTGGTTGAAAAACTTGAACAGAGTATCACCGAGGCGTGTGAGGCGTCGTTACCGAAAATTTCTCAAGCAAAGGGAGGGAAGTTTCCATGGTGGACAGCCGAGCTAGACTCACTCAAGAAAGAAGTGAGTCGAAAAAGGGGTCACATTAGAAACGCAGCTCCTCACCGAAGAGCACACGTCGTAGACCAGTATCTAGAGGCTCGCGAAAGATACGGCAGGGCGGTCAAAGAAGCAATGATATCAAGCTGGAAATCCTTCTGTGCCGCCCAAGACCGTGAGAGCCTCTGGGACGGTATATATCGGGTCCTTCGCAAAACAACAAGAAGGCCCGATGACGTGTTGCTCAAGGACAGGGGCGGGACCTGCCTAGACCCCGAAGGATCGGCTGCAGCGCTAGCGGCCACTTTCTTCCCGGATGATGACGACGCCTCAGATAACCAGGACCACTTCCTCGTAAGACAGGCAACTATAGACCGGTCACTTGGCGAGCATGGGGCAGCCCAAGACCCACCATTTGAGGAGGCAGAAATGATGAAGGCTGTACGATCATTTTGCCCTAAAAAGGCCCCGGGTCCAGATGGTTTCACAGCAGACATTTGTCTGGCTGCCATTGATAGGCACCGGGATGTGTTCCTGGCTCTGGCAAACAGATGCATGAGCCTGGGATGCTTCCCGAGGTCTTGGAAAGAGGCGGCCATCTGCGTGTTGAGAAAGCCCGGGAAGGATGATTATTCGCAGCCCAAATCTTACCGACCGATTGGCCTCCTCTCGGTCTTGGGCAAGGTGCTGGAGAAAATGGTAGTGAAGCGACTCCAGTACCATATACTGCCCAAATTAAATCCTAGGCAGTATGGCTTTATGCCACAGAGATCCACTGAAGATGCCCTCTACGATGCGGTGACACACATACGAGCAGAAGTTAAACGGAAAAATATCGTTATCGTTGTGTCACTCGACATCGAGGGGGCCTTCGACAATGCCTGGTGGCCGGCTATCAAATTGCGACTATTAGAATTGGGGTGCCCGGAAAACTTATACAAGATAATAGTAGATTATTTTAGGGAAAGGAGGGTGAAAATTAAGTATGCTGGAGGGGAGGCGGAAAAGGGCACCACAAAAGGCTGTGTCCAGGGTTCAATAGCTGGACCAACCCTGTGGAATGTGGTACTCAATCCCCTCCTAAATGAGATGGACACCCTCCAAGTCTATAGCCAGGCCTTTGCAGATGACGTGGTCCTGATATTCTCCGGAAAGTCGGTGGTGGCCCTAGAGGCTGAAGCCAACAGAGTCCTGGCGGCAGTCTTCTCCTGGGGGGTTAGAAATAAGCTTAATTTCGCCCCTCACAAAACCAGTGCAATGGTCGTCACAAGAAAGTTAAAGTATGACGACCCCCACATCCAGATGGGCGGCGTGCCGATTGCACTGGTGGAGGAGATAAAGCTTTTGGGGGTCATCATCGACCGTAAACTTACTTTCAACTCTCACGTGGTAGCCATATGCAAAAAGGCGACTAACATATATAAACAGCTCGCCTGCGCTGCAAAGACCACGTGGGGGTTGAATCCGGAGGTCGCGGTAGTGGAACCTATAATCCTTTACGCAGCAAGCGTCTGGGGATCCGCCGCTGACAAACAGATGACACAAAAAGTTCTCAATTCTGTACAGCGGGGGTTCCTTCAGAAGATAGTAAAGGGTTATAGGACCTTATCCCTACACGCAGCACTGGTACTGGCTGGCCTGCTCCCCCTCGGTATCAGAATCAAGGAACAAGTCAAACTTTATGAGGCAAAGAGGGGCAGGCCATTGGGCGACATCCCGTCAGATAGGACAATAGAGGAACGCGCCCGCTTTACGGAGGCACCACATCCAGCGCGAGACGTACCACTGACATTTGAGTGCCTGGAAGATCTCGCGCCCACCACTGTCGACCACCTCAACATCGTCGGCCCCCAAGTCTATACTGACGGCAGCAAGATTGGGGGCGGGGTGGGGGCCGCTTTCACCTGGTGGAAAGATGGGGTGGAAGCGGCCTTTAGAACATTCCGCCTGGAACCATACTGCACAGTTTTCCAGGCGGAAATGTACGCAATTAAAATGGCAGTGGAATGGGCCCGAGATCGCAAAGAGTCCGTCAACATTTTCAGTGACTCGCGGTCGTCTCTGGAGCTCCTGTCGAGCGGCCGAGTGACCCACCCGCTGGCTCTTGCAACGCGTCGCGCTGCCACAGAGTTGAGGGCAGCGGGTGGCGAGCTGCGGCTGTTCTGGTTACGGGCGCACGTGGGGACGCCCGGCAACGAGCGAGCAGACGAGCTCGCAAAACGGGCGGCCCATAAGAAAACGCGTGCCGACTACGACCGGTACCCAGTATCGTTCGCCAAAAGAACGATACGGCAGGAGTCCATTGCCGAATGGCAGATCCGGTATGAATCCGGAGACACCGCTGCAGTCACCAAAGTGTTCCTCCCGGATGTCGCCCAAGCACACCGCACGATGCTCCATGTGCAGCTTGATAATTTCCTCACCCAAGCGCTCACCGGGCATGGCGGGTTCCTTCAGTACCTTCATAGGTTCAAACTGAAGGACAGTCCCACATGCCCATGTGGTGATGCGGATGAGGACCCGCTGCACATTTTCATAGAGTGTCCGTTGTATGGGAGGAGAAGGTTCGAGGCCGAGATGGCCATGGGCGGCCAAATAACAAAGTCGAACCTTCCAAACCTCCTACAGGACAAAACAACGCGCCCAGTCCTGGCGGCACTCATGAGGGAGATCGTGCGGCAGTGCAATGTTAGAAACAAATAGGCTATTTCCGGGCACCAGCATTAGAATCAAATTGACATTTTCTCATTTAGCATTATTACGACATTATAAATCCGATCTTTATTTTAGCTTTAAAATCAGTAATTTAATATTTTTATTTTGATGACATTTGAATTTTATTTTTTATTTTATGCTTAATCATTTCATAATAATCATTTCTATGCTGTGCCATAAAAATGTATTTATTTATTTTTAATTTAGTAATTGATTTAGATTATAATAATGATGTACTTTCAAAGTAACGAGCCCTTTTCTGGAGCGTCCAAATGTAACGTAGCAATTTAATATTAAGAAACTATGTATTAATTTAAATTAAAAAAAAAATAAAAAAAAATAAAAAAAAAAAAAAGGATAATAGACAGAAAAATAATCATAATACTAATAAAAAAAAAAAAAAAAAACAATTATAATAATGACATAATAATAATGATGAAATAAAATGTATTTTCGTGTGTATTTATTTATAGTTAAGAAAAATTAACTCAATATAATAGAAAAAGGACGCTCCAGAAAATATAACACAAGAATAAAAAAGGCACCTCACCCACGAGGTGGAATCACAGAAAAGGGGGAGGGGTTTAGTCCGTAGGTCGCGGGGTATCGTGAGACCAGCAGAACTGGTAACACAGTATCCCGTGAAGTCGGGCATGCCGTCGTGTCGGGAAACACGACGGTATACATGAGTATTCCCCTCCTCCTCCCGAGAAAAAAAAAAAAAAAACCTAACCTAACCTAACCTAACCTAACCTAACCTTACCATACTATATTCGAACCCCCCCTCAAACGAACCCCCTCGAAACTTCCCCCCCCCCTCCCGTTACCTCACCCCCCCTCGTCATATCTCGGACACCAGCAGAGCTAGAGCAGCCGAGTTTGGGCTCATCTGAAGCGGCAGGATAAGGAGAAGATTTTGGCCCCAACAGAATTCCTCCCAGGTGAACCCAATCCAGGATATCATCAAAAAAGGGAATCGCCAACCCCCTCAGCCGCCCCTCAGCACCCAGTTGAGACAAACCACCCGAGTTTGGGCTTCTAAGAATCAGCAGGACGAGAAGAAGATTTTGGCCCCATAAGATTTCCCATCAGGTGCACCCTATCCAGGAAATCACCGAAAACGGGAACCGAAACACTCCCAGCCAAATATCTCAACAACCCGTGAAGATAAGATAGCCGAGTTTGGACTCGTTAGAATCGCCAGGACAAGGGGAACTGTGTGGACATCGATAAATTCCCATCCAGCGCCACCCCTCCCGGGAATACGCTGAATTTTGAAATGTTAAAAGCTTTTATTTAACTTTCACTGTAATATATGTGTGTATGTATGTATGTATGTGTGTATTTATGTATTTATGTATGTACATAATGTATGTTCGCGTCAAAACTGTCGGTTTGAATTTGACCCACTTCCCGTTATCCGATTGAGCTGAAGTTTTGCATACGTATGTTAGTTGGATGATAATGCAATATTTTTCTCAGTTGGAGCTGATCTGATGATGGAGACCGAAGACGGCCATGGCCACGCCAAACCGCAACGTTCCCTTTTAACCTCATTCTGCAATCTATCTTTCAAAGTTACTCCACACACTTACTTCTCAATGACCTGCTTCTTCCCAACATTCACTCCCATACATCAATGTCGGACTCAACACTCCATTGTGAATAGCCAAAAGCGCCTTTTGTGACACAGTCTGGCTACTCATCACGGAGCGCAAGTACTGGTAACGTCATAATAATATCCTACTTTTACTTTGTAAAATCACATTACATATTTTGCTAGCGTATTTTTTATCGATATCATGACATTGGCACCTCTATGTTCGAGTGGCTAAACATCACGCCTGAAGTTAGGCAAAACCTTTTACGCGCAAAAAGCAACTTTAACGCGACTGCATAATGCGAAACTTGCTCGCGGCTAGCTTCAGACCGAACTATACTTCCACTACTCGACGCTCGATGACAGAAATTAGTATGCATCTTTTAGTTTTGTATCCGAACGTCGTATATAACAAACATGTTCAATGTAAAGTGAACAGTACCAGTCAGATATAAGGCTTCAAATACATTAACTGGCAGTGGTTTTTAAACTCATTTTTAGTGAATTGCTATGGCCAATCATTATCAAGTTTTCTTTGTGTTTACGATTTGATAGTGTGAGTATTGGCGACAAAGTTTCTGATACTAATCGAGGCTCATGCGGTTTCCACGGGTTTTTTGTGGTACGTGGCCAAAACTGACTCGGAATCGGAACGGCCGGCGCGGCGGTGCGGCGGCTTCGTAGATGCTATAAATGCTTGGAGGAACGCGGCCTTTCCTACGGAAAGGGAGTAGCCATTCGCACTATTTCCCCTCTGCCAAAGTACAAGCCCAGCTGGGCATATGCGTTTAATAAAACTAGTTGTCGCTCGGATTTCCAACTAGACCGAGTCTAGTCGCGCGAGTGAACGGTGCCTACACTTAAAATGCCGCATTTCTCTGTACATTTCAGATGTAAGTAAATTTATATCGTTTTATAGCTTTTTAATTAGAATAAGACACCAAATTAGTATATTTTATCGTAATATTACTGTCGGATTTCTATAACAACATCGAGTCCGCGGTCCGTGGCTCGCCCATACAAAACTCGGATCCAGTTGAGCAACAAATCCAACTACTCGCCGCTGAAAATATTAGAGATGCTACCTTCGCGATAATAGTATCGATAAATTTGGGCGGTGGGTGGGTGGCGTAATAAAATCATAAGTGACAATTTATTATCATGATTTTATTTAAACTAACTACCTACAGTCTATTCATGATAAGAATGCAGTGAAATTTTAATTTAAATCTGTTATACACTCACAGGACAGGACACAACCTTCGCGTTCGAAAGTTTGCCTTCAACTGGTCACTGTAAACTTGGCTTGATAATTGGAAACGATTTGATTGGTTACGGGGCGTGGCTAGGCCGCCGGACAGTGATGACTTTACTGCTTTTTTTATCACGAATAGACAATAGGTATTATGATATTATAGATTGTGCAGTGCAAGTTTTTATTACTGGGTACCTATTATGACTGTTACAAGTTCAACATTACTATATCTCCCGCCCGCCTGAATACTACCACAGTGGCCAATTTTATAGCCCAGTAGCTTGCGTTTGTACGAGTAGTTAGTAATAATACTAATAATTTTGTTCGTCTGCGTATTTTCACTAATACAATTAGCCTGAATTGTATATTATTGTTTTGGAAACTTGTAAAGTTACTTGGCTATCATTGATAAGGATGAAATATTTTCAGTTTTAATAATTTTTAACCCACTTTTTGTGTTCACAGCTTTCCTAAAGATCCTGAATTACGAAATGCATGGAGAAATTTTGCAACAATTGGGAACAACAACATTTTGCGAACCTGGGATCCCAAGAGGACGAGTGTGATCTGTTCAACACATTGCCAGACATCCGATTTTCAAGTCCTTGCAAATAACAGGAGAAGATTATTGGAGAACGTAATACCTACCAAGATTATACCGGGTTGCATTTGTGCTGTAAGTCTGTTGAATAATTTCAATATAATAATGAACTGATCGAAATTTAAGTTACATTTTTACTAATTAAACTATAATTATTTAAAAGTTATGTTTCAATTATTTTCATTTCATACTCCTTCCTTCTTAGTACGATAAATTCCGAAATCTATCGATTATTCCGTATCGCAAGTTGCGTCAAGCCCTATTGACGTCGAAAACTTGTCAATGTGTGAGTTCTGACTCGTCCATACACAAAAATAGATCGATGAGTGCAAGTTTTGTGGATGTATTGTTTCTTTTTCTAAGTGTTGGTGTAGTCATTACAGTTTTATTTTTGTATGTAGCTGTGCGGAGCTGCATTTGTGTGCAAATTTTCCCCCGCAAAAAATGCCAGAACTTTTTGAGCCGCGTGATACATTAGCAAGCTTTACTTTTTAGCTTTAGAACGTTATATTTTAATTTGTTCGCTATTGCTATGGGTAATATTTTATTAAAAAGCACATCTATTTATTCTGCTTGTTTTATTCGTACCATCGTTTTACATGTCAACGTCACAGTATTGCATAGACATAATAACTAAAATAAAGTAAAAAGTATAACTTACGACATCCTCCAAACAACAAAAGAAAGTGAAACGAAATTAATTAATTAACTTTCTATAAAATGTAACCTGTCATTAAACTTAACTAAGCTTAAATAATCTTGAGGTATGAGGAGATAGGCTTGTCAAAAACACTATAACTTGTAAATGTTAAATCTACTGGGAATCTTAATCTGTCTCCCAAATCTAGAGCATTTTGGTGAGGCCTCAGATGATTTAGCTTGCACCTCGTTCTGATTTTGTGTTGTTTTACTATGCGTATGCCTTGATTTCTGAGCTGGCAATACGAAATCATCAGAAACTTCTAAGTTATACAACCGTTGTACGGGTCTGATCTTACTCCCCATAGATGTCACCACCTCTGCTGTCCTTGCCACTCCATCTCGTCCACAAATTAGTCTTTGTATCCGACCGAGTGGCCACCTAAGCCTTTTCTCGGCCGTCTCTATTAAAACTATATCTCCAATTTTTACATTACCTTGAGATTCTTTACCCTTTTGTACCAGAAATGTCAGGTATTCCGACTTGAACCTCTGTAGGAATTGTTTACGGAGTGTCTGCATATATCTCAGCCTGTTATTCAGACTAGTACTGTCTATCATATCTAAATCACTCACCTCTGTCACTGTTTGGCTTACAGGCAGAAGAAAGTGAGATGGCGTCAGTGGCTCCAAACACTCCCCGCCGTCATCATTTATATATGTCAAAGGTCGTCCATTCATGACTGCCTCACACTCACAAAGAATAGTCTGAAACTCATCGTATGTTAGGGATGCTTTACCAATTATCCTGCGCAATAAATTTTTCATAATTCCAATCAGTCTCTCCCAGAAACCACCCCACCAGGCCGCAGTTGGTGCATTCATTTTCCAATGCATGCGGCGTACAGTAGAGTGTCGTTGTATTTCCTCCCAGTCTAGAGCAGAAAGCAGATTTTTAGTTCCTTGAAAATTAGTACCTTGATCTGACATCATTACGTCCGCACGGCCTCGTCGAGCAATAAATCGGCGTAATGTCAGAAGAAACGCCTCTGTGGACAAGGATTTCGTTATCTCTAAATGTACAGCACGGTACACAGCACATGTATATAAAACTATCCAGCATTTTTCACCACTACGCAGCATAAGTGGACCCGCCAAGTCAACACCACTGTGTTGGAAAGCTGCTGCGCTTGTCAATCTCTCTATCGGAAGTGGAGCAGCTGGAGCCTGTATTGGCTTCGACCTATATCTTTTGCAAATAACACAACTAGCTACCGTCGATTTGGCCAGGCGTCGTATTCCTACGATCCAGAACTTAGCTCTCAAGTCTACAATGAGTTGGTCAGCACCGGCGTGTTGTAATTGTTCGTGCCGTTGTCTCACCATCAATTTTACCACTGGATCCTTTGCTGGTAGTACATACGGTGCACGCGTCGTTTCTGGGATTTCAGATGAAAGCGTAAGTTTAGTCTTTATTCTAATTAGGCCTTCATTATCTATGTATTTAGTGGCATTCCCATTTTTATCTAAGTATTCTAAGTTTGCCTCTTGTATTATTTTAATTACTTTCTTTTCAGCCTTTTCAAACTCACTATACGAGATTTCACCTCTCCTTTTGTTATTTGCATATTGGATATTATGTAAATACCTTATTATCCACGCAACTGCCCTAATTATTTTCGTGTATTTTGAAAAATACTTCTGAATCGAATCCATTATACTTTCATACGAACAAACTTGTGCACTACATACGGTTTTCTTAGTTTCGGCGTGTACTTCTCTCTCATTGACAACCAGTTCAGAATGCGGCCACTGTTCCGGTGGCAGGTACAGCCACCCCGGCCCCTCCCACCAGCGGCAGTCGAGCAATGTCTTGGCTGTGCAACCTCTAGACGCCAAATCTGCCCAATTCGCCGTCCCTGGGATGTGATACCAATCGTTGATTAGAGTATGCTGCCTAATTTCCTTTATTCTGTTACCAACAAAATTATTTAATGGTAGTTGTCTCTTTATCCAGCACAGTACAACACTCGAGTCTGTCCAGCAGTGAACAGAACAATCTTTGAAGTATGTATTTTCTCTTACTTGAGTTAGAAGTCGTGAGCCTATTAACGCTGCCAGCAGCTCCAGCCTTGGTATACTTATCTTTTTAGGCGGTGTTACTCGTGCTTTTGCCAAAATTAACTGAACTGACACCTTGCAGCCCTTCTCAGCCCGAAGCAATACACCCGCACCATAACCATCTTTGCTGGCATCACACAATAAATGTAAACTTAACTTACATTCTTTTAACTTATCCGCCGCTAGCCTCCTAGGGATTCTGCAGTTATCTAGGTAGGTGATATATTGATACCAGTCTACAAATTTCTCCAGCAAGTCTAAAGGCAATGGGTCATCCCATTTTAATTCACGCCGCCAGGCTTCTTGTATAATTAATTTAGGTGTTAACATTACCGGTGCAGTGTATCCGATGGGGTCAAAAATCCTCTGTGTGAGTGACAGTAGTTCCCTTTTTGTGACCTTATCTATGTCTTCTACAGCAGGCAGGTTGGCAGTGTTACAGCACAGCTTGTCTGACTGAGTGTCCCAGTTCAGCCCTAGTACGGAAATAACATCCTTACCTGCTTCGTTTATTTTTATCGGAGAGGCAACCCACATACGTAGATTGAACTTAGCTTCCTGCATAATCTCCTTGGACTCCTGAATAAAATTCAAAGTTTCCTCCTCGGTGTCCAGGCTTGTGAGGCAGTTGTCTACGTACCATGACCTTTTCAGCAGCTCCGCATTAGCTGAAGTTCTATCCTTCAGATGATAATTTAATGTTGCTGCCAGAAGAAATGGACTGGATGTTAATCCGAACACCACGCGACAATGTCTGTACGTAACCATATTTGTACGACTATTGTTTTCCCACCAGAGAAATTTTAAATAATCCCTATCCTCAGCAGGGAGACTAATTTGCAAAAAAGCCTTTTGTATATCAGATGACACACCAATAGCCCCTGTTCTGAACCCTGTCAATAAATTAGGGATAAGTTCTATCATATTAGTCCCTTTTTCTAAACACGAGTTCAAGCTTAGACCGTTTTTGTCTTTTGCAGAAGCGTCATACACGGGTCTCACTGCACTTGTTAGACTTGACTCTTTTATTACCGCCCTATGTGGTAAGTAATGACCTTTCACTCGCTCCAAATCAGAGTCTGGCACCTTCTCTATTATGCCTAAATCGTGCCATTCCTGAAGAACCTCATGATATTGTTGAAACTTACCACTTGATACTAACTTATTCGTAGTAGAGTCAAGACGCTTTTGTGCTATATAATAGTTTGGCAATAAATCTTCATAACCAGTTTTGAAAGGCAGTCTTACCTCATATCTATCTTCGATGATTTTTATCGAGGTCTCAAAAGCCTCCAATACCTCGTTAGCCACGGCTTCATTGGTCTTCATCTCAGCAGGATCATGGATACCCAGAGTCTCCAATGACCAATAACCTGTCAAATCATTGTTCACATTAGAACAAAACATACTAGTTGTTATGTTTTTATTATTGCTGTTTACACTCACCTGTTTTCCTTGCAGCGTCCAACCCAGCTTGGTCCTCACAGCTACTAAACCATTCTGATGCAACTGGACAAACTGGCCAGTCAAGAATAGCCCCGCATAGTCAGCACCTATCAACAGACCTACCTCCTCATCCCTAGAGTTACTATCTGTTAGGATTACATTGTTTTCCTTCAACATTTTGTTTAACTCAACACTTTGCTCAAAATGAGGAACATTCTTACATATTATATTTTGGCTTATGGCCACTATGTCGGTTGAGTATGTGCCATCCAGGTTGTTGATCTTCAGGTTGTAAGCTTTGTGGACTTTTGATCTTGTCTCCACACCACCAAATAAAGAATGAGTCAGTATTTCTTCCTTTGCAGCTGGAATCTGCAGCTTGTCCACAATGTCTTCTTTGATATATGTTCTTTGTGATCCGCTGTCAAATAGTGCACGCACCGCTATTTTCTTTTCCTTATGTTCGAGCTGTACAACCACAGTTTGAAGTAGAGTTACACTGTGTGGCGTGGTTGATGTAGAAGATGATGCTGCTGTTGTAGTGGTGCTGGTCTCTCCTTTCTCTTGGGGTTTGTTCTGTTTTTGTAAATAGCACACTGCCGTAGAGTGCCTTTTATCGCATATCAAGCATTTTATTGCGGCTCTGCATATTTTAAAATAATGGCCTTTCTTCAGGCATATAGTGCAGGCCTTCTTTCTTGACAGTATTTCTTGTCTTTGCTTGACAGTTAGCTTGTTCAGCTTGTAGCATTCCAGGCTACTATGATTCTTATCACACCAAATGCAGCAGCTATGTGCGTTTTCGTCTTCTGTTTTACCTTTATTGTCCGTTGTAAGCAGGCAACTGGCTGTGGCTGGTGTTGTCTGAGCATTGTCCATCCGCATTCCTCTGGCCATTTTAAATCTTTGTTCGTTTTCCACTTCGCCTTGCAGGAATACCAGTAAATTATTCATCTCCTCTTCCATGCCAGAGCTACGACTGGCCACACGCTGCCAGGCTTTTAATGTTTCTGCTGGCAGTGCTGATTCCACCATAGGCAACAAAAACACAGCATTTTTCTTTGCAACACCTAGGGTTTCTAGAGACCGCAGTTGTGCACTTATTTTATCGAACAGGCTTTGAAGGCTTTCGTCGTCTGGCCTTGCTATTAACGCCAACAACTCCCTTACGTACAGCATAGTCTGCAAGTCTTCTCGAGCATAACGAGACTTGAGGTGCTCCAGACATTTTTTGTAGTTTTCTGTTGACAATGGATAGCTATTTACCAATTGTTTGGCTTCTGTTCCATCTTCCACAGCCTGAACGAGATATATGAATTTTTCTTCGTCGTCAAGGCCTTCATTCTCATCTATTTTCCGGAACCGACTCCAGAACGGCAGCCACGATTTCAAATCGCCGTCGAATTTCGGTATTTCCAATTTGGGAAATTTTATTTTGTCAGACTGTTTTAATGATCCACACACAATGGCTTTTTCGTCTTTCTTTGTAAATATATTTTTGTACCTGGTTTCTAATAGTGCCCATCCGTCTTTATATTTGTAGGATTCCTCGTATTCCTGTTCAAGCTGATGTTCTTCCACTTCCAATGACAATTTTTCTTGCATTATCAGATTGTCAAGTTTTCCTATTTCCTCGTACAAATTTTTTAGCACAGTGAAATTGGCTTGAATTTTATCTCGGTTACCCAAGTCGCCCGCCATTAGTACCTCATCGAGTACATTTTTCCGTTTTGTGAATTGGGCTCGGAGTATGCCCCTGAGCTTTATATTTTTCTCCATTTTATTTTCGTCACGGTCGCCAGATTTTTAGCTTTAGAACGTTATATTTTAATTTGTTCGCTATTGCTATGGGTAATATTTTATTAAAAAGCACATCTATTTATTCTGCTTGTTTTATTCGTACCATCGTTTTACATGTCAACGTCACAGTATTGCATAGACATAATAACTAAAATAAAGTAAAAAGTATAACTTACGACAGCGCCTCCCTACCGTGTTGCTCGAAGTGTAAATGGCTGTAATCGATTTTGGCGTGACTCGGAACAGGAACAGGGGGTAGGTACTCTGTGACTGTGAGTCTCTGACTCTGACAGTCTCTGTGCCCATTGTTGTTTTTGTGTGTTGTTGTCGAAATATTTCTATTTGTTTATTTTACTGTGCTGCTATGTGATATCAGAAACTTGAAATTAGAGACATAACTAAGTTTCCGCCATGCTGAGTTTAAGAAGCTACGGCAGCAGCTCAGAAGAGGAGGCAGATGATGTATCAAAGACTATTGAGACTCAGCACAGTAATGAAAACATGTTGACTCATTTAAAACCCATAGATCGTAGTCTATCAGTCGCTAACAAGCTGGCGATATGTGCTGCTCCCGTCGTTATGCCTACAGTAAGTATATTACTTCTTAAAGACTACAAAAGCTACAATTCCTAAAGTTCTAACCTCAAAGTCTTGCTAAACATAAACCAGTCTATACCAAACTCCATCAGACTCCATCAGATAGTCATTTCAAAATAAATCAAATTAATTTTTAATCTTGCCAGAGCATGCACCTACTTCATTTTTTGTTGTGCTATTTCAGAATGATGATGACACCCGCGTCTTGATTCCTGCAAATGAAGAGCTGATGCACAACCCGAAGTTTGAGGAACTCTACGCGCCAACATTCGGTCCAGAGAACCCGTTCCAGACACAGCAGATGAAAGCCAACAGGAATATTCTCTCCGGCTATGTGGAGAAGGCACACATGAGTGACTTCCAGTTTGAGCAGCAGCGGCGCACATTCACCAGCTACGGGTATGCGGTAGATCCCACCGCAGATGACACGGCTCCAGGGGATGCCATAGTTGGTATGTGCTCTCTTCCCTGTTCTACTGTCTAATATCACAATATGCAAATTCAGAGGTTGGGTGTGATGCCAGGCCTGGTTCACACCGCAGTTTAGGTATGATCGGCCCGGCCCGCCTACCGGTAGGTCAATGGCAGTCGGTTGTCACTCCTGGCCTGGCCTCTAATTGTTGTGTCAGTGATTTGTTAAATATTTTTCCTTTAATTCTTTAACTCTTTAATAAAATCATAATGATGAAGACTAAAATTAAATATACCGGTCAATATAAAAAGTAAAAGTAAAGTTTGTTTATTTCAATCTATAACTAGTGTTAGTTGTGAACTGTTGTGAATGATGATTGTAGCAGAGATAACCTTATAATCCATTATTGGTCTAAATCACGATAAATGCATTCTTCAGAAACATAAACGAAACCAAAATAAAAAAACAGGTACCTAATAATAATGAATGATTTAGCAGATTAGGAACAAAAAATACAAAAATCGGTACCTATATAGGTACCTAGTAGAGAGCTAAAAGTAAGACGTAATTTATAGGTGGTTCTTTGAATATCATTATCTTATTGATTTATTTAATTAGGTCTGTACTTAATTATATCGGCGAGTTGCAACCCTGAGTTTCTGCAGCGATGCCGGTTTCGAGTCCGCGGGGCGCAACGGAATATGAAAGCTCGCGCTACGCGATAAATTTCAATTTCGCGTGCAATCAGGTGAAGGTCGTTAGAGTAGGCAAATTTTTATACCTAAACATGTCTTTTGTTCAGGAGTGATCCTTCTGTACGCTAGTACTATTACTTATTATGTGGTGATGCCTCTCTAAGGCATTATTATAATTATTATAAAATAGCCTTTTATTACAGAAAAAAGGGTAGTAACAATGTGTTTGTAAAGTTGAACAATTAAAAACAGTTTTAAATAATATCCCTAGTTTCTGTGTGCCTTTTGGCATAGGCCTCCTCCAACCGTTTCCATTCGCCTCTGTCCAGTGCCACTCTAGTCCAGTGTGGTCCCAAGGTATGGCGTAGTTCATCTTCCCATCTTCTAGCCGGGCGGCCCGGTCCTCTACTGCCATCTCGCGGGTACCAGTGTGTCACCTGTTGGCTCCATTTATTTTCTTTGCATCGTAGCATGTGTCCCGTCCAGCCCCATTTTAGATGGTCAATGCGAGAAAGTATGTCAGTAACTTTAGTTTTCGCTCGTATTTCTTCGTTCCTTATTTTGTCACTTAGTTTTATGCCCAGCATGCTTCTTTCCATTGATCTTTGGCACCTTGCGAGTTTCTCTCTATGTTTTTCAGTTAGGGACCAGGTCTCACTGCCGTATGTTAGGCAGGGAAGGATGTTGAATGTCTTTGTTTTGATGTGGATGTTCAAATGTTTGCTCTTCATAATTTCTTTTAGCGACCAGTATTTTTTCCATCCGTATGTAATCCTTTTGTCCACTTCTTTTGACATCATATCTGTTGGTGCAATGATTTGTCCCAAATACACATTCTGTCTCTAAGGCATTAACAAATCTCTTCTTGCTTGCAGTATCAGCAATGATTGAACCACCTAAAGAAGCAGAAGGCAAATCAGTATTTGAGTCAATAAAGAAACGGCCTCTTGACAAAAAGAAGAGAAACAAAAATGACAATCCAGAAGACATAACCGGGTTCCTCGGACCCTGGGGCGGGCTTCTTGGAGAGAAAAGGTTTGGTAATTTCATTAATAATTATAGAATTTATTTCAATAGAGGTATATTTTTATCTTAGGGCTTGAAAAAATCAGGAACATAAACTATCACACAGAATGCAATATCAACAGCTTCTCAAAGGTACGCCCTGTCTCAAAGGTAGGCCCTGTCTCAAAGGTAGGCCCTGTCTCAAAGGTAGACCCTGTCTTAAAGGTAGGCCCTGTCTCAAAGGTAGGCCCTATCTCAAAGGTAGGCCCTGTCTCAAAGGTAGGCCCTGTCTCAAAGGTAGGCACTGTCTCAAAGGTAGGCCCTGTCTCAAAGGTAGACCCTGTCTCAAAGGTAGGCCCTGTCTCAAAGGTAGGCCCTGTCTCAAAGGTAGGCCCTGTCTCAAAGGTAGGCCCTGTCTCAAAGGTAGGCCCTGTCTCAAAGGTTCTCAATTAACCTTGACTAAATCATTTTGTATATGAAATGCACAGACATAATATCTGTTACATAGAGCTCATCTAGAACTATGAGACAGGGAGTTAGTCTGAGAGATGTTCTGTGTTTTGAAATGGAAATAATTATGCTCAGGCAAGAGATGGAAAATTATGTGTTTTGCTGTGTGTGGTTTTCGTAATAAAACTGACAATAAATTTTCAGAGTGATGAAGCCAGAAGGGGATGAAGCGAAGGCGTTAGAAGAGATTTTAGCAAAGAGACAAAAGAAAGGCAAAGTGGAAGATGACAAGCCACTGGAAGAGAAATCAATACTCCATAGTAAGACTTTCTATTTTACATAGAACAATTACAACAAAATAGGATCTGTTAACAACCCTGTCAAATAAATATCTATGTGTTTTATGTACAAATACACATATTAATTAGCTAATGATCGTGTCATGTTTGTTTGCTTGCAGTCGCGGAGAGCTCGGACTACGCGGGCCGCTCGTGGCTGGCGGCGCCGCGCGGCGAGACGCAGCTGCGCAGCGACACGCCGCCAGACAAGTGCTTCCTGCCCAAGGTGACCGCTCCTCTATCACTATTCTACTCTACTACCCGTCTGTCCGTCTGTCCGTCTGTTGCGACCAGCACTAGCCTGCACCAGTGTGCTTGGCATTCCAGCCTCGGTCTCGGGAGGACGAGGAAGACTCGACAAACAAGGCTCGCTCGTCTCCATCTCGGACAATTTCTCTTGTCAAGCACGTGATGTCTACGTTAGCCGTGCTAGCGTAGAAACATCCCGTGCTTGATAAGAGAAATTGTTATTTTTTCACGACATGGGCCTTACGTGCGCGGCTTGCGTATGCTGCCCGTACCGTCCCACCTGTTGCTCCGTCTCTCCCTCCACATTCTCTCAAGCGTCGCGTCTCTCTGTCCGTGTTCTGTGTGTGCTGACGGCTCGTGTTTGCTTGTGTGTCGCAGTCGCACATCCACACATGGAAGGGCCACACGAAGGGCGTGGCCTGCGCGCGCTGGTTCCCGCAGACGGCGCACCTCATGCTGTCCGCCGGCATGGACTGCCGCGTCAAGGTATATACGACACACGACTCACACGCCCGATGTCACCAACAGTTAGGGGACACTTAGCTCTTATTCATAACTGTCTAACGATTGTTCCGGAGGTCGGATCCTTAAATTTAGGGGGTCCCACAGTGGCCTAGTTGACCCTTAAACTTAGGTCAAAGCGAAACAAGCGCTAGGTGGCCCCTAAAAGATAGGGAGGGTTGGTGAAATCTGCCAACACACTAACTCATTTCCATCACAACGAGGCGGGAGTCTCGCCTCCCCTTCGAAGCGAATTCTACCAGATATTGACTTTCACGGAAGAGACATTGACACGAACATAAAATAAGTGCTACGGTCTTTTCATATATGTGAGAGTTCAATTCTCTATTTTGTGTGACAAGATGTGAAATGAAATGAAATGAAATGAAAACGTTTTATTTGCCTACTTAGTTTACATTTTGGCGATCGATGTAGCTTTGGATACCTATATGAACATTATATCAAGCACAACGCGAGGAATCCTATATGTATTCCTCACGTTCATTTCCACGTCAGATTTACATTAAATTATCGGACGCTCCGTGTTTCGGATGACATTTAAAGCTATAGGTCCCACCTACTGTCACTACTTGGTAGTATGTAGTAGTCGTAAAACATATCCACCAACCCGCACTGAGCCAGACATACATATGCATACACATACACATGCGAGAGGTAACTGTAACCCCTTATCCGCCCCCCCCCCCCCCCCCTTGTGGTATTAATTTTGTCAAATCCAATCTCAGATCTACCCCACGCTACTAAGGAACCTCTGTAAAAAAATCATGGCTCTAGGTCCACCGGTTTAGGCTATGCGTTGCCTGCCCGTCAGCCACGCATTGTATTGGTACCTAGTATTGAGCAGTTCTGGTGGTCATATGTGGTCTTCATCAGCAGTTCCGCATCACAATATTATGCTTACCGTAAGTAAATGCACGAGTTATTAATAAAAACACAAAAAACACTATAGGTCTGCCTATAATATTTGAAGAGTTACCTTGATTTCTCCAGGATCCCATCGTCAGATCCTGACCTGGTGTCAATGGGACCAATGGGAAGATAAACCCTTTCAAACAAAAAAAATATATTTCCAAATCGGTCCATCCGTCTAGGCGCTATCGGGGCACATACATAAAAAAAAATTAGAAAATAAAACATCCGGACGAATTGTGAACCTCCTCCTTTGGGAAGTCGGTTAATAAAACCCCAGGTCTTGGCTGTTTACATGTGTGTGTGTGTGATATCGTTGTTTGTGGTTCCCACGAGACAGGGTATCCTAGAAATAAGTAAATAAATAAATAAATAAAAAATGTTAACATATAATGTATACTCACAGATGTGGGAGGTGTACGGGGGCCGGCGCTGCGTGCGCACCTACTTCGGGCACCGGCAGGCCGTGCGCGACGTCAACTTCAACAACGCTGGCGACCAGTTCGTATCTGCAGGTACACTACAACACAACATACCTACTATACTATGTGCTTAACGTGGCCATCGACACGTATACGATGAACATTTGCCGCCGATAACCTCTATTGCCACATAGACCGAAATGATTCGTGTGTTGTGTTCCGCAGCGTACGACCGCTACGTGAAGCTGTGGGACAGCGAGTCCGGCGCGTGCGTGAGTCGCTTCACGTCGCGCAAGGTACCCTACTGCGCCAAGTTCAACCCGGACCCGGACAAACAACACCTGCTCGTAGCGGGCACCTCCGACAAGAAGATCATCTGTGTAAGTACCTACTACACACACACACACACACAGGGTGCCCTACTGCGCCAAGTTCAACCCGGACCCGGACAAACAACACCTGCTCGTAGCGGGCACCTCCGACAAGAAGATCATCTGTGTGAGTGCCTAGTACACACACACACACGCACCCTCACACAAGGTGACCTACTGCGCCAAGTTCAACCCGGACCCGGACAAGCAACACCTGCTCGTAGCGGGCACCTCCGACAAGAAGATCATCTGTGTGAGTACCTACTACACACACACAGGGTGCCCTACTGCGCCAAGTTCAACCCGGACCCGGACAAACAACACCTGCTCGTAGCGGGCACCTCCGACAAGAAGATCATCTGTTTGAGTGCCTAGTACACACACACACACACACACACACCCTCACACAAGGTGCCCTACTGCGCCAAGTTCAACCCGGACCCGGACAAGCAACACCTGCTCGCAGCGGGCACCTCCGACAACAAGATCATATGTGTGAGTACCTAGTACACACACATACACTCACACACAAGGAGCCCTACTGCGCCTAGTTCAACCCAGACCCGGACAAGCAACACCTGCTCGCAGCGGGCACCTCCGACAAGAAGATCATCTGTGTGAGTACCTAGTACACACACACACACTCCCTCACACACACACACACACCCTCACACACACACACACACACACACACACACAAGGTGCCCTACTGCGCCAAGTTCAACCCGGACCCGGACATAAGCAACACCTGCTCGCAGCGGGCACCTCCGGCAAGAAGATCATCTGTGTGAGTACCTAGTACACACACACACATCCTTACACATGCGCACACACCCTCACACACGCACACCCTACTCCACATGTCGACACACCCGCGACGACAAATGGATATAATCATACAAATGATCGTGTATAGGTTAAGAGATACTCATACTCATACTCATATATTTATTGCGTCATTGATAAAGTAGACCCCTCCATTGTGCGACTTTGATAACCATGAAAAATCAATCTCTTTACTCCACATACTCTCCCAGGAGTCCCAGGCTATTCTCAATACCCAGGCACTGGCAAACATACATTAGAAGCAACTAAAAATATTAATTTCGAGATTTTTTTTCTGTGTTGCCACTAACGTTCCCTGTTGCGCTCCGCAGTGGGACATCCGCAGCGGCGAGGTGGTGCAGGAGTACGACCGGCACCTCGGCGCCGTCAACACCATCACCTTCGTGGACGACAACCGCCGCTTCGTCACCACCTCCGACGACAAGAGCCTGCGCGTCTGGGAGTGGTCAGTCTTCTTCTTCTTCTTATGGTGCCTCTCCGCTGTTGGAGGTTGGCGGTCAGCTCTTTATACTTCTCTGTTCTTCGCCAAGCGCTTCAGTTGTTCTACGCTGGCCACACAGTGGTCAGTAATCAAATCAGCCTCATCGTGGTACATGTAGCCTTGTGTTGTGTGCCTTTACTCGAATTCATAATAAAATAATTGTTACAAGCAAGTTAGCGTCCCTTGTGTTGTCATCCGGCTCGAAAGATGATGTATTGTTTTAGACAAACATCGCGGAATACAATACATGCACCTGTTATGTAACTATTCACTACATAACATATGACATAGCGTCACGCCTTTTCCCATACAGGGTGGCGGAGGCACAGTGGGCCCACTTTCAGCCAGTTATTCAACACTCCATTTTGCGTGAGAGGGGGCTAGCCCATCGCCGTATCACTCCATGTAATGAAGGTTTCCTATCACCGTTAGAACATCCGTATAATGTACCTACATAGAGGAAAATGAAAAAAAAAAATCTCATTGGTACACGGTCAGCACCGGGATTCAAGTATGATATCCCACTAGACCTCGGAGCTCTTACTTACCTATTGACTATTACTTGGAATAGAGTGTTAACGTGGTGTGGTGGTTGCGACAGGGACATCCCGGTGGACATGAAGTACATCGCGGACCCGTCGATGCACTCGCTGCCGGCGGTGACCGCGGCGCCCAACGGCAAGTGGCTCGCGTGCCAGAGCATGGACAACCGCGTCGTGGTGTTCAGCGCACTCAACCGCTTCAAGATGAACCGCAAGAAGACCTTCACCGGGCACATGGTGGCCGGCTACGCGTGCACCGTCGACTTCTCTCCGGACATGAGGTACACACACGCACCCTCACACATGCACACACACACCGCAGGAAGACCTTCACCGGGCACATGGTGGCAGGCTACGCGTGCATCGTCGACTTCTCTCCGGACATGAGGTACACACACGCACCCTCACACATGCACACACACACCGCAGGAAGACCTTCACCGGGCACATGGTGGCCGGCTACGCGTGCATCGTCGACTTCTCTCCGGACATGAGGTACACACACGCACCCTCACACATGCACGCACACACCGCAGGAAGACCTTCACCGGGCACATGGTGGCCGACTACGCGTGCACCGTCGACTTCTTTTCGGACATGAGGTACACACACGCACCCTCACACATGCACACACACACCGCAGGAAGACCTTCACCGGGCACATGGTGGCCAGCTACGCGTGCACCGTCGACTTCTTTTCGGACATGAGGTACACACACGCACCCTCAGACACCCTCTCACACGCAAACACATACATGCTATTGCAAGGGTTTCACTAGCTAATAATGATCTAAATAGTTTTATACGACCAAAAATACCGCAAACAATTATTATGTAATCTACTAATTAATTTTCACTGTTGCATTGTTGCACGTAAGGCGATGCACGCACGTGACTTTCATTATTTTTATTTATTCTTACCTACAGTCATGTTATTGTTAAACAAACTATTTCAAAATATGTAGTCGTTAACCTCTGGCCTATGCAATGGAATGAGCACAAAGTCCTCGTTTGTTTTCAAGTGGGTCAGCTATGCAATGGGGCATGTCTGTTAAAGTAGTTAAATCGGTAATTGATGTGATTGCTCCTGGCCTCATGAAAATGAGCAGATTAATACCACTTTTCAAATCCGGTAGCAAGGAAGACCCTGCGAACTTCAAACCTGTATCTGTTTTACTAATGTTGAGCAAGGTGTTTGAAAAGGTGATACTAAATCAACTACAATCTCACTTTAACGCATCAGGGCTACTCCACAAAAAACAATTTTGTTTCACCAAAGGCAGATCAACAACTGACGCCGGAGTAGCACTAGTACAATACATCTATAGTTCGTGGGAGGGATCACAGGATGCGGTTGGTGTATTCTATGATCTTTCCAAGGAGTTGGCTGTGTGGATCATCAAACCCTTCTGCTCAAACTGCAACACTATGGTATTAAAGACAATGCTTTAAAATTAATGGAATCATATCTTGGAGACAGTGTACTAAAAGTAGATATAAATAGAAATAAGTCAACCGGAACGCATATTAATATTGGTGTCCCCCCAAGGCTCTATTCTGGGTCCGTTCCTTTTCTTAGTTTACGTGAATGACCTGCCGTATATGGTGGAGAAAATGACTCAGATTGTACTATTTGCTGATGACACATCCATTATCTTTAAGGTGAAAAGACAAGAAGAAATTCTAGACGATGCAAATAGTACGCTCTCTCATGTGTTAAGTTGGTTTAATGTAGACAACCTTTTATTAAACTCGAAGAAGTCAAAATGTATCAAATTCTGTTTACCGAATGTGCGGCAGGTGGAAACGAGTGTAAGCATAGGAACGGAAAGACTAGACCTCGTTGAAGAAACAATTTTCCTTGGAATCACTATAGACTCGAAACTTCAATGCGGTCCTCATGTAACTAGTCTCTCACGAAGACTTAGCTCAGCTGCTTATGCGGTCGAGCAAATCAGACACATCACAGATGTAGGAACTGCCAGATTGGTTTACTTTAGTTATTTCCATAGTATTATGTCTTACGGAATACTGCTTTGGGGGAGAGCGGCAGATATAAACACAATATTTGTCTTGCAAAAAAGGGCCATTCGGGCTATCTATCAACTAGATGCTAGACAATCATTAAGGGATAAATTCAAAAATATCAATATACTTACTGTTACCTGTCAATACATTTATGAAAATATCATGTGCACCAGAAAAAACATAGGTTTATTTAAGACTTTAGGTCATAATCATAGTATTAGTACTAGAAATAGAAATAAGATTGCATTTTGATAAATGTATTGACAGGTTACGGTAAGTATATTGATATTTTTGAATTCATCCCTTAGTGAGTGCCTAGCATCTAGTTGATAGATAGGCAATGATAGGCCGAATGGCCCTATTTTGTAAGACAAATATCGTGTTTATATCTGCCGCTCTCCCCCAAAGCAGTATTCCGTAAGACATAATACTATGGAAATAACTAAAGTAAACCAATCTGGCAGTTTCGACATCTGTAATGTGTCTGATTTGCCTGACCGCATAAGCAGCTGAGCTAAGTCTTCGAGCGAGACTAGTAACATGAGGACCCCATTGAAGTTTCGAGTGATGGTGATTCCAATGAAAATCGTTTCTTCAACGAGGTCCAGTCTTTCCGTTCCAATGCTTACACTCGTTTCCACCTGCCGCACATTCGGTAAACAGAATTTGAATCATAACTACTTATAACTTTGCTATTCATTCAGCCGTGTGTTTATTGTGCATTTGGCATGCAGTAATCGCTTTGTCATGAAGTTATAGTTCTGTATGTAAAATTGCATTCTTTACACGGCGACTATAGGTAGGTAACTAGTTAGTTTTTCTGTGACACGACCATTTATTATGAATTTGCAGCTATTTTTAGGGTTCCTTAACCAAATCGAAGGGAGATCGGATCCCTGTTAGTGACACTCCGCTGTCGGTTCGTCCGGCTGTGTACGTCGTCTGTCTATTTGTCCCAGCACGGCCACGTTACATATGACATTAGATCCACCTCGCTCTATAAGTTTCAGTACAAGCTGTATAAACATGAAACTGTTTGTTATGTAAATCTACCAATAAGCTGTATGATAATTAGGTACATATTCGTATCAACATCATCGATCGTGATATTCGTGATAAATAATAATGATAAACAACGAACTTAACAGTTGGTGAACTTATCGTTATTTGCATTGACGCAGGAGCTTGCTAATTCTTAATTGCGTAAATAATGATCGGAGGGAATATCGAAAGTATTAGAATAAAATTAAATACTTACCTATTCAGCCAGCACTAAACCCAGCCAACCGATATCGAGAATCTGTGTGTTAGTTAGTTAGTATGCCTCGCCCGAGGCGTATCCATCCCGATATGAAAAGTTACGAGAATACGTAACGTAGGTACTTAAGTTTAACCTTGCAGTCATACATATAGGAAACTCATCAGTAGATAGATCGAAGTACTGGCTAATTGTAAGTTAAGCTGCTTGGCCTTAACCCTCTGCCCCGCTTACATACTGGAGTGATGAGATGATACAGAATAGTCAGTTGTAAGGAATCGTATCGATCTGTGATCTGTGTTATCAATCCGATAAGCGATAAACGTGACATCTTATCCACAGCACGTGGCTGTGTCATATAATACTCAAACTGATCCAATCATATAATACTCAAATCTAATATAGGTACTGTACTGCATCTACCTACTACTTTATCATGACAGCCTATTTGACAGATTTTTGGTAGATATTTATTTAATTACTTAGGTGAGTATGGCCGCCAAAAAATGTTTAGAAAAAACATTTGGAAAAAAATCTGTCTCTCCTATCGAGTATAAAAAATTCCATATAAAAATTGATTAATGATAACTTGTAAATTAATTCTGGTTTGCAGTATCATGCATATTCCTATAAATAATTTTAATCCGTTTTGGTTGCCTTTATCGAGCATGTTTTTTTACGAATTATACCATGTGTTACTATAGGTGTTACGTAACATTCGTGATCGGTTGCTAGGAGTAGTTTACATTGTAGATTCTAAAATAAAACGGCTTCACAACGTTTCTTCTTTAAGGTTCCGCTTCCGATCCTTATAAGGAAATAAAGGAACCCTTATAGAATCACTTTGTTGTCCGTCCGTCCGTCTGTGTGTCAAGACCTTTTATATCAAGAACGCGTGGACGTATCAAGCTGAAATTTATATCAATTGTTAAGGTCTGTGGTCGCATATACGACCCAAGGACTTTCTGTCCTTCAAACTTCGGGTGCCAGCTGTTGGCGTGGAATCAAACTCGGTTTTCAATGTATTCGTATTTTATTAATTAGTTTCTACGATTCACAATAATATATTTCCTCTCTCCGGTTAACAATAATATCCATCAGAGCTTCGCCTTAGGTCCGTACACTTCGACGGTTCGACACGGAATGCCCGAGCTGTAGGCAAGTTCCTCTTTTTATACCCTCGGTCTTTTGACAGAATTAGTTGTGTCATTGAAAGACTGCTTAGACTGTGACATGTTTAAATATCGTACTGTCATTTCGTAATGTCACGTACGATATTTATAAGATTAATTAATGCATGATAATAAAATATCGAATAAAATAAGTGATATAACCTGAATATGGTATGACACTACTTTTTAGGGATGATTGTAGCCTTTACTCTAACACAGCGGACCTCAAGACAATGTTCCTGGCCAAATATTACTGGCCGGAAGGCATCGTCTACCGACGCTATAGGGAAGGCCCCTAGCTCGAGGTCCCTAGCTAGGCTACTTAATATTTTTATATTTTATATTTATGTCTAGTTTTAAGGTATATATCGATTTGGGATTTTTATAAAGATTTATTATTATTATTATATAGCTGTGAAAAAATCAATCTCTGTCTGTTTGTCTGGGTCTGGCCTACAGGTCGCATTTTTCAATTGATTTTCACGAAAATTTGCACACAAGATTATTGATTTTGATTAGGGGAAATAAGAGGGACAAGGGGGGATGTTTACTGTAGCGTTATTAATCGACAGATTTCAATTAAATTTGAGAGACACCTAGGACTTCATTCTACATTAGATGTTGCGAAAAAAATCCAAAAGGGGGAATATTGCTGTTGGATTATAATATACGTATTTAAATTTTTGAAATTAAAGCGAGTTCTAACTGTTCTCACAAAACCACTAGTTTGTACTGTAGATACATATGTGGGCATTTGCGTAATTTAGTAAGAATAAAGAGGTTCGAATGTAATAATAATAATCATAATAGCAAAAAAATATTAGGTATTTCTCTTACATGTACATTAGTCTTTATAAAGTTCACATACGTTACTGTCATTCACGTGTGTTACCTTGTGTTACCAGTTCAAGAAAGTTATTTTACAATTTTTGGCGGCCATACTCAGGTATAAAACAACTTTTTAGAACTCCGTAGGTACCTTCTTCTTTTCTTCTGTAAGTGGGTTGAAGTGCCTGCACGTGGCCCACATGTGCGGGGCCTTTGTGCATGTCCCCTTCTCCCACTCTCTTATCTCAGCCAACCCAACTCCTCCACAAGTTGGAGTAGGAGGCCTGGATGTTCAAGGATCCGTAGGTACCTTATACTATAAGTAAAATCGGAACCCTCTACGTTGTCCGTCCGCCCTTCTATCAAGAGCTTGTAGCTCGGAACGCTTCGACGTATACTATCAATTACTCAGGTTTGTAGTTCCATAACGTAGAGCTGTGAAACAATCAAATCAAACTAGGCCATCAAACGAGAGACCGCTAATACTGTCAAATTATACTCAAATATTGTTGTATTTTTGTGTTAATGTAGTAAACCTCCTCAAGATTACTTAATTATACTAAGTGCCATTCTCTCATTCGTCAGATAGCGTTTATCTGTCTGTTTATCATTTGACATTTCACACGTACAAAAAGTGTCAAAATAAAAAATACGCGTGTAGCACCGTACACGTGTTAGAAGTAAAACTTCTGTAGCTAGATCATTAAGTGGTACCTATACTATACACCTATACCTACCTATACTAAAAGAGATTTAAATTTCCAATTTTGAGATCCAATCTCTGCTTCAAGTTACTTTTAAGTTTCAGACGTCCGATTATTTGAAATTATTTTATACTTGTACTTACTTTTAATACGTCATGTCATTTATTTCCCACCATTCCTTATCTACAATTTGTCGCGCTCGTGGTGATATACTTAACTCATTCAATAGTGTCACTACTATTTGCATCTCGCTCAGATTATATACCATCTGACGTCACGTCTTTAAGCCGTCTCGCTCAAATGTATGCATTGCTTTGCTTGTTTTAGAAATCCATATCGACCCGTGTGACATTGATGAAACTCTTTTCTTACAAACTGTATGGATCGCATCGCACAGCTGTCAAACATAAGTTCCGGTTCCAACAAAGAGGTTGAACGAAGTAGTTTGAGTCATGCTAGTTGGTTTTGTTTGTCCCAGCCAGCGGCGGCGGCGGCAGCGGCGCCATATTGGCCATACCGGAAATCAAGAACTCGTGGAAGAATGCTTAAAATAATTTTTATTTGTTAACGTTTCATCAGGTTTTTCTCTCACTAATTAACATTCTTTATTGTACGAATTATTATTATCTTATCTGATTAGTTAAAAACCGTATTGAAAATAGTTGCGGTTTTAAAAGTCTTCAGCCGACCCTGACGTCACCGTTTCGAATTTCCGTTACATTTATTAGCCACTCGTGATAGCACCCGGCTAGTAGCAATTGAAAAGCAAATATATGAATAACCCACAGTTGAGAGGTTAAATAAATTTTACCCCCGTGCCCTAAGAAGTTTTACTTCAAAAAGTTATCTGACTGTTTATTCGTATCTTGAGAGAGCCGGGCTAAGTGTTAAAATTCCATTGGAATTTGACACCGACTAACTAAATACTTCTGTAATTATGTAATTAATGTTCCTGTTTGTCTCGTTCTATCTAAGTGGTTCGATTCGACGAATCAAAACATTATGTGTCATGAACTCAGGAGCATGACATCACTAGAAATAATTTTAATGATCGATCTTGATCACGCAAATTACAGCCGTGTTTTATATTTATTTTTATTATACTAAATAGTTAGGCGCCTATTGAAATGGAACTACAAAGTTATTAAGTGCAGTAAAAGGGGTTCCGCTGATAAAACCTTTAGTCTAGGTTATTCAGATAGTACTTAGATTCTATTCATGAGATTAATCCCAAGGTTAAGACGTGCGTTTTAGATTTTATCCATTTTAAAATGCTATTTCGAGAAAATTCGATAAATCTTTAAAATAAAGCCCACCCGTATGTAACATATAAGTCAAACATCTTGTTCTTGTACCAGATGAATCTGTCACCACAATGCCTTTGTTCATGTTTTTTTTTACATTATTATGTTTATTTATTTATTTATTATTATGTGTCTGTATTCTGTTTTTGTGCAATAAAATATAAAGTTAGATTAAGTTAAAGTTATATACAGGATGACATTTAATTAGCTGACCATATTTTGGGGTATGATAGTACCGTGGTCGGCTCGTCGGGACGAGAGCGAGATATTCGTTTGGTTTGGCACGTGGTCGGCTCGTCGGGACGAGAGCGAGATATTCGTTTGGTTTGGCACGTGGTCGGCTCGTCGGGACGAGAGCGAGATATTCGTTTGATTTGGCACGTGGTCGGCTCGTCGGGACGAGAGCGAGATATTCGTTTGGTTTGGCACGTGGTCGGCTCGTCGGGACGAGAGCGAGATATTCGTTTGATTTGGCACGTGGTCGGCTCGTCGGGACGAGAGCGAGATATTCTTTTGATTTGGCACGTGGTCGGCTCGTCGGGACGAGAGCGAGATATTCGTTTGATTTGGCACGTGGTCGGCTCGTCGGGACGAGAGCGAGATATTCGTTTGGTTTGGCACGTGGTCGGCTCGTCGGGACGAGAGCGAGATATTCGTTTGATTTGGCACGTGGTCGGCTCGTCGGGACGAGAGCGAGATATTCGTTTGATTTGGCACGTGGTCGGCTCGTCGGGACGAGAGCGAGATATTCGTTTGGTTTGGCACGTGGTCGGCTCGTCGGGACGAGAGCGAGATATTCGTTTGGTTTGGCACGTGGTCGGCTCGTCGGGACGAGAGCGAGATTTTCGGTTTTGTATAGCGTTATCTTCATACGCTATACAAATCTCTCTCTTTTTAGAGGTAAGCTCGCCTTTGTACATGTGTTTTCTTTTAATGTTACTGTTAAAATTATTGTGTGCAATAAAGAATTGTGTATTGAAAATCTGAAATAAGTAAACCGAAAATCTCGCTCTCGTCTCGTCCCGACGGACGTGACGTGCCAAATCAAACGCATACATAGGAAATTAGGAACGTATACGCTTGTTTAGATAAAGTTACAACTGCACTAATAAATAAAGTAGCTGTTACTTTATTTATTTATTTATTTATTTTATTTTATTTGGGATATCAACAGCATATACAATAAATGAGTTACAACATGTAAACTAGTCAGATAACTAATCGCGGGTATCACTCGGTCACTATGTCGCTCTTATGTCCTCGTGGCAAGGTCGACAGTGGTTTAATCATTCGAGTTGGGACAGGTATGTATTGTGCTTTAGAGGTGCAACTTTCACTTATCGTTATGCGACCTCTGTTCGCTCAAGTCGATGGTTCGATCGAGCCAATACGACGCGAGTAGGTTGTTGTTACATAGGTACTCAGCACACATTCGTCCTCGATGCACAAATATTCAATCTGAGAATTCACACGTACGAATGGGTTTGATTGAGATAAGTAAAGAAAAATATTCATGCGTTCTCAAGAAAATGTCTTAACAGTGTAGGTAGAGGTAGGTTCCCTCTTCCCTCAAACCCTCTGAAATAATACGTCATGCTTATGTTTTGGCAAACTAGCTAGGTTGTTTATTTAAGCCAGATAAAACGTCAGTACCTTTAACTTTAATACTAGTACAATATTTTTTTCAAATATCCATTGCTGGTATAAGCAATAATTACTTTTCTAAAGTTCGAATTAAGTTTTCCACAAATAGTACTACTAAACTAAGACAAATTGTGGTAAACTAAAATTACTTGACAATATTAGTTTTTTTTGTATAGAAATCGTAAAGCGGATCACAGAATACATCTGCATACCAAGTTTCAACTGTGTAGGACAGTCCCAATATTTTTGTAATAAAGTTGCTGTGATATACGGACGGACAGACAGACTGACTTGACGAAACTATAAGGGTTCCTTGTTTCTCTAACGGAACCCTAAAAAGAAGTTCTATGTTCTACTAGCTTTTACCCGCGACTTCGTCCGCGTAGAGTAATACTTTTACCTAAATATGAATTCTTGTAAAAAATATACTGTGGTTTATGATTATTGACCGCTACTGTGTCTGATAACCAGAGATCGGATATTCGGATGCATATTTACCTAAAGTTTGTTTTTAACTGTAAAAGTATGAAAGCGGCTTCTAAATTATTTTTTTATCTAGCCCATTGCGGTGTCCCACAGCTGGGCAAAGGCTTCACCGGTTCGAGCCCACACATCTCTGGCTGCAGTTTGTTCCATCCACCCCGGCAGGAACTTATCCAGGTTGTCCCTCCATCTCCTACTGGGCCTTCCCCTTCTCGGGTGTATAATAAACTTTAAACTTTATTGCACAAAAACAGAATACAGACACTTAATAATGAAAAAAACATGTACAAAAGCGAGCTTATCTCTAATAAGAGATCTCTTCCAGCAAACCTAGGATGGACAGGATTAATTAACAAAATAATAATAATTTATCTCAAAAAAAAAAAACCGGGTAAAAGGTATCTCGATATTGTGTAACTTATCGGATGCATATTTATTTAGCGTTAATATTTGATCCCTGATGCAAATATGTGTATTGTGTATGTAAGGGTACAAGGTCTGAAAAAAAATAAAAACAAAATATATGTTTTGATAACCTCTCGAGTGTCCAAGGGCACTCAACGGGTTAAATTATGTTTCCATATGTATTAATTATCAGTAACTAGCATTTTAATCACTATCTACATATCACTATGATTTGATCACTTAAATCAGAATTGTTTCGATAGCAAAGCGCATTCCATATTAGCCAACACCTGAACTTTAGGTAAATATGCATCCGAATATCCGATCACTGCTGATAACAAAGGTTCAGACCTGAGGTTCAGGCAGATATCGTCCATTTCAATACAAACAATATTTTTGACTAATTTGGAAGTTGGCACTAAAATAAACAGGCTAGTTGGAGAGCTCACACGTAAGCATGCCACATACAATAAACAGGCTAGTTGGAGAGCTCACACGTGAGCTCGCACGTGAGCATGCCACATACAATAAACAGGCTAGTTGGAGAGCTCACACGTGAGCTCACACGTAAGCATGCCACATACAATAAACAGGCTAGTTGGAGAGCTCACACGTGAGCTCGCACGTGAGCATGCCACATACAATAAACAGGCTAGTTGGAGAGCTCACACGTGAGCTCGCACGTGAGCATGCCACATACAATAAACAGGCTAGTTGGAGAGCTCACACGTGAGCTCGCACCTGAGCATGCCACATACAATAAACAGGCTAGTTGGAGAGCTCACACGTGAGCTCACACGTAAGCATGCCACATACAATAAACAGGCTAGTTGGAGAGCTCACACGTGAGCTCACACGTAAGCATGCCACATACAATAAACAGGCTAGTTGGAGAGCTCACACGTGAGCTCGCACGTGAGCATGCCACATACAATAAACAGGCTAGTTGGAGAGCTCACACGTGAGCTCACACGTAAGCATGCCACATACAATAAACAGGCTAGTTGGAGAGCTCACACGTGAGCTCGCACGTGAGCATGCCACATACAATAAACAGGCTAGTTGGAGAGCTCACACGTGAGCTCACACGTAAGCATGCCACATACAATAAACAGGCTAGTTGGAGAGCTCACACGTGAGCTCGCACGTGAGCATGCCACATACAATAAACAGGCTAGTTGGAGAGCTCACACGTGAGCTCACACGTAAGCATGCCACATACAATAAACAGGCTAGTTGGAGAGCTCACACGTGAGCTCGCACGTGAGCATGCCACATACAATAAACAGGCTAGTTGGAGAGCTCACACGTGAGCTCGCACGTGAGCATGCCACATACAATAAACAGGCTAGTTGGAGAGCTCACACGTGAGCTCGCACCTGAGCATGCCACATACAATAAACAGGCTAGTTGGAGAGCTCACACGTGAGCTCACACGTAAGCATGCCACATACAATAAACAGGCTAGTTGGAGAGCTCACACGTAAGCATGCCACATACAATAAACAGGCTAGTTGGAGAGCTCACACGTGAGCTCGCACGTGAGCATGCCACGTACAATAAACAGGCTAGTTGGAGAGCTCACACGTGAGCTCACACGTAAGCATGCCACATACAATAAACAGGCTAGTTGGAGAGCTCACACGTGAGCTCGCACGTGAGCATGCCACATACAATAAACAGGCTAGTTGGAGAGCTCACACGTGAGCTCGCACGTGAGCATGCCACATACAATAAACAGGCTAGTTGGAGAGCTCATACGTGAGCTCGCACGTGAGCATGCCACATACAATAAACAGGGTAGTTGGAGAGCTCACACGTGAGCATGCCACATACAATAAACAGGCTAGTTGGAGAGCTCACACGTGAGCATGCCACATACAATTGGCCATGGGAGAAACAATCTTGCCGCAAATCTACTCCTGCAAATTTTAGAGTTTGTCTCTGTGACTTATTAATAGTCATCGCGAATCAAACCTTGGTTGGGATTTTAAAACCGTTGTTATTTTCGTAATCGGCGACCCGATAAACCCATAAACGATACCCATGTTGATTTTCAGACTTTTTCAGCCTGGGTTACATAAAAAATACCTACAAATATGTACTGGTTTGTTTGTTGTTGGTGATGTTTGTTGTTGATGATGTTTGTTTGTTTACACAGCCAAGGTACAAGGTACCGGCCGTTGTCCTGTACAATAAATAAATTGCCTATTGACTTAAAATGAATTGACAACATGACCAAATTTAAGAATGCGTTGCAAAAATACTTGTTGAAGAAGTGCTCTTGGGGATTTCATAAATCAATAAGATCGGATGTATTAGGAAATTTTAGTTTATTTAGTATGCAAATCTTATTGATCTTTTATAGTATAGTATTGTATTATTGTTTTTATGTTATGTTGTTTTTGTGTTTTAGTTTTAAGTATGATTCAAATATGAATGAAATGAAATGTCATTTATCGTTAGCAGTACTTCTGTGAAGTTTCGTATAAAAAATTCTAAATAATGTTGTTTCTCCATACAAACTTTCGAGTACCGTTTCCCTTCAAGGGGTGAATTTTGCAAAATCCTTTTTTAATTCACCTCCAGACCTCATAAGAAATCCTACTTGCTTTTTAATTTAGAGTTTAAAAAAATGTACACACAACTTCATCCTGATTTCCACCCCTTTGGAGTTGAATTTTCAAATATGCTGATACAGGTGTCCACCAATTTTCAATCGTCAGCCTGAATACAAAAATTGAAGATACTAACTTCAAAATTGACGGACTTTCATACAAACTTTCACCCCCTATATTACCTTGTTAGGGGTATAATTTCTAAAATTCCTTCCTTATAGAATGTTCACACTATGCAAGGTATCGATGTGCAAAAATTCAAGTCTCTAGGTCCAGCGGTTTGGACTCTGCGTTGATATGATAGCAGTTAAACTTTGGACTCTCGTTTCACCCCCTCAGGGGGTGAATTTTGAAAAATCCTATCTTAATCTAGGTACCTCTAAACCTCGTAAGGAACTTACATGTATTTTTATTTTATCCAAGGTTTGGCTCTGCGTTGAAAATGAAAGAATTTGTACACACAACTTCATCCCCATTTTCACCTCTTTAGGGTTGAATTTTCAAAAATGCTGTTACACGTGCTCATTAATTATCAATCGTTAACCTAAATACAAAATTTGAAGGTCCTAACTTCAAAACTGACAGACTTTCATACAAACTTTCACCCCCTATTTAACCCTCTTAAGGGTATAATTTCCAAAAATCCCTCCTTAGTGGATGCCTACACTATGCAAGGTATCTATATGCAAAATTTCAAGTCTCTAATCTTACGATTTTATATACCTATACAGATGACAATATTATATTAATTTAAGAATTGTATGTATAATACCAAAATCATATTATTATGCAAATAAACGAATCTGAATCTTTACTATCAAGTAGATAATTTTATTGAATGAATTTGAATGTCGTACCTACGTGTGCCCCATTGCACCTACGTGTACTATGGACAGAAGTACGTTCAATCGTACATGCCTGTTCTTCGCGTTGCTCATCAAAATCAAAACTATTTATCATCATAATCATAACACTAATAAAAGGTAAATTGTTTAAAATCAACCCTAATTTAATTACGCTTATTATAATTAAGTAATTAAATTAGCTTCAACTGCAGTTAACTTGATTTTAGATTTTAGAGGATAGTACTTATCAGGTGCCTGACCTCTGATCTGAATCTACCTAGTACCCAACCCACCCATCTATATGTATGTACATACCTATCTGCCGCGTGTATTAGATGCCGCGGCTGCACCCCGGCCCTGATATTGTAACAGATTACTCCACCTTTTCTTAAATTGCTATTAATTAGACAAAATGTGTTAATTGGTTTCCTCTGCCCATACTGGCATAATACTGACGCGAACACGATCCAGCTAGAGTTCTAGAGTTCTAGAGGTACGAGTAGGTACCTAATTCTATTATATGTACATAATACTGACGCGAACACGATCCAGCTAGAGTTCTAGAGGTACGAGTACCTAATTCTATTATATGTACATAATACTGACGCGAACACGATCCAGCTATGAGTTCTAGAGGTACGAGTACCTAATTCTATTATATGTACATAATACTGACGCGAACACGATCCAGCTATGAGTTCTAGAGGGACGAGTACCTAATTCTATTATATGTACATAATACTGACGCGAACACGATCCAGCTATGAGTTCTAGAGGTACGAGTACCTAATTCTATTATATGTACATAATACTGACGCGAACACGATCCAGCTATGAGTTCTAGAGGGACGAGTACCTAATTCTATTATATGTACATAATACTGACGCGAACACGATCCAGCTATGAGTTCTAGAGGTACGAGTACCTAATTCTATTATATGTACCGTACCGTATTAAATTTAAGTACTTTTATTTAGGTATATTTGCTTAACTTATTTATATCTATAAGTCTGGTATTTATGTACGTATTGTTAAGTAGTTTATTGTTTTACCTTATTTAATGTTGTGCACATGGGTCTACCTGTTGTTAAATTATTTCCTGTCCATCCTAGGTTTGCTGGAAGAAATCTCTTAATAGAGATAAGCTCGCCTTTGTCATGTGTTGTCCACTTTCAATTGTAAAATGTGTTATTTTGTGCAATAAAGTATAAAGTATGTACATAATACTGACGCGAACACGATCCAGCTAGAGTTCTAGAGGTACGAGTACCTAATTCTATTATATGTACATAATACTGACGCGAACACGATCCAGCTATGAGTTCTAGAGGTACGAGTACCTAATTCTATTATATGTACATAATACTGACGCGAACACGATCCAGCTATGAGTTCTAGAGGTACGAGTACCTAATTCTATTATATGTACATAATACTGACGCGAACACGATCCAGCTATGAGTTCTAGAGGTACGAGTACCTAATTCTATTATATGTACATAATACTGACGCGAACACGATCCAGCTATGAGTACTAGAGGTACGAGTACCTAATTCTATTATATGTACATAATACTGACGCGAACACGATCCAGCTATGAGTTCTAGAGGGACGAGTACCTAATTCTATTACATGTACATATTGCGAGCGACCCCGATGTATTGTCTATTATCTCTTCTGTGGTATTGTCGTAGAATTTGGAACATCGAACTTATCTTAGTATCCACCAGCAAGCACCGCGCCACGCCACGCATGCCAGTTTTTTATCTAAAGCGGAATTATTATCACTGAGAGCTATTGATATCAAATATCTACTCTTCTAATCCCATATCGATAGGTGTTGATTGATCTCAGATCGATGCTACGAGTATAGGTACCCATAAGTGTTCCTATTAGAACTGGGTATTACGGCAAAAAACCCATACTTTGAGTAGGATCTCAAATAGTCGTCGACTAATGTGTTGCAAATACAGTCGGGAACCTAGGTTGGTTCGTTCGTCGGTAATTTATTCGCCTGTTCTGAATAAATATTTAGGCACCTAGTTGATGTTTGTACCTGCGGATCGCAGGCTGCTGCGATACGTCGGATCCGTCCGGATCATCTGTTCCCCGCGTGACGATATGCTGAATATAATTAACGAAATCAGCTCCCAACCAACATGATATCTCAACACTCACAAAACACAATATCCTCTCATCTAACCATTATCATCATCAACATGAAAAATGGAATATTTGGCCTTATCTTCTTGCTTTAAATTAAAGCTATTAGGTGTTTTGATTTTTTGTTCAACATTAAACATAAACTTTAGTTAGCCGGATGATTTACGAGTATCGTATCATAAAATGTACTCTAAGTATTGTATCACAACCTAGGTACCCTAGAGAGACCTGATATACGAATGATCGTCAGGAGCATAGGAGATTAGGAGGCTGGAACAGTAGGGGAACTAGGAAAAGGCCATGTCATTCATTTGTTTGTATCACGTGGTGTCGCGTCGTCGCGTAACCTAGTCTCGATCCGTCAAGTAGGTACGTAACGAACGTAGTGGCGTGTTAGGTCAGCGGTGACCGGTGAGATGCGGCGCGAGTACCTATATGGCTACTGACATTGGACGACCTTTGTTTCAATAACTTTCTAGTTTGTTTTTAGAACGACTGAATGTTATTTTTGTATTCATTCAGTGTCCATACATGAGATGAGGTGGGGTGGGGAGATGGGGGGCTAGCGGAGGAAGATGCTTGAGACAGTGATACATATTGATGCTGCTGTTGGTTGAATTGTATTTACTTTTGGTCCAAGAACAAAAGAAGCAGCCAAGTGCGAGTCGGACTCGCGCACCGAGAGGGTTCCGCACAAAGCACATCTTTTTGTGTTCTGTAACCTTGCCGAGCAAGGGCATGCCCTTGAAGCAGACCTTCTTCCTACCGAGAGAAGAGACGGAGCAAGCGTGTCAAGTGAAGTCAACAAACCGGACTTTCCTCATGAATCGTCATCACTCATCACATCAGCCCGTCCCCCACCGGAAGAAGAGTCGTATTGCCGCAGACGCTCGCTCGCCCTGTTTCTATCTCCACTCCAGGCTAGGCAATATGAATGCTATCTAGGTTCGTATAGTATAGGCACCTAATAATACTTTAAAGTTCCTGGTATACCCTTGAGTCCTTTATCATCAAGTAGGTATGCACACTTAATATCGTGTGAAGTGCGAACAGTTTGTTTGAAGTAGGTCAGTTAATAACTCGTAATTATCGTTCTCGAGTACAGTCGCGTGTAGAGTAGGAAACAAGTTAGTTCCCATTCTGGACTTAATCAATTGAAATCTTTCGCATTTTGATTACCTAGATGTTAAGTCCCTGTCGTTTGTACCCACACGTATAGTCGTACAAATCACCCAAACACAGCGTCTCTGTACACATATTGTACCTGCCTTAGATTATATACAAATAGTCTAAGGTACCTGCAACTGCATTGCGTACAATATCCTTTTCTCTTCCTTTTCCTTCACTCTCGTGCATTTCTTTTCTCTTTATTTGGTTCACTAACAATTTGTACACTACTTGATTACTTACATGAATAAGACTTAGGACTTAACAGAACTTAATGCACAAATCAAATTACGAGTGAACACCACATTCGTAATGCGTGTCCATGTTAAACATCCGCAATAGTGTATCGTGTGGTGAAGGTAGGTGTTACGTGTAGCGCGGGTGACGTAAGGGAGTTGGTAAGTAATGTGGTGTCGTGTTGCAGCTACCTGGTGTCCGGGGACGCGGACGGCAAGGCCTACATCCTGGGACTGGAAGACGACGAAGCTCTACAAGAAGTGGAAGGCGCACGACGGCGTCTGCATCGCCGCACTGTGGCACCCTCACGAGCCCAGCCGCCTGCTCACGCCGGCTGGGACGGACTGCTCAAAGTACTGGGATTGAGAATAAATGATACTACTACGAACATTGACACCTCGTTTAATTTGCCCCGAACGTCCATAAATAGGTACCTAGTGAAAATTAATTAGAGTAACAGAAAATATACAACCTTGTTTTTTAGATTTTTCAAGCATACGTACACAT
>OY735263.1:42276-101276 GCA_963457715.1 Argyresthia albistria
GCTATAGAATTTTTGTCCATTTGCAAGAAATAATTTACTATGTGATGTGACACCGAATGCTATATAATTCGAACTCTTTAGAATTCGTGTCTATTTGAAAGTACAAATTCACTATGCAATGTGACACAGCATGCTATACACAAGCACCGCAGCAATTTGTTCAAATCTCCTGCCTGACATGACAAATGGAAACAGAGGATGATAGTACAGAGAATCTGTTTGTGTGAAGAACTTCCTGATATTTGGTGTGGTTATTTGCCTCTGCAACATACACAAGCCCAGAAACTTCTTCATTTACGTCTCGTCAGTTGGTTTGAACGCATGTTTTCGAGATCCTCTTGTATGTGGCCTCTCTACGTTACACAAAGCAGCTCCATAAGCATTGGTACATTTTACTTCAACATTTCTTCATCCAAAAACATTTCCAGTACGTTTGCAGGCGTTTTGTCACTATTCAGAGGTAGGTACTGATGGGCCAACGTCAGAACTATCAAAGTAAAACTTAAGAATAGGTTTTGTAGTCTGCTCCCAAACGCCATAACTGGTGATGGTACTCGTCGATTATTACCAGCAGTATTTGGTTGATGTGATATAGGCTCTTCATGGTTTCGACCAAAAAAAATATCTGCTGTACTAGCTGCTTGTGTTGTAGTAAGCCCGGGGGAACTGTCCAGCCTATTGTCTTGTTCAACTTGCTCTAGTATCTGTTCAATCTCTATTGATATCACAGGCTCTGTGGCAGTCATCGAAACGTCGTTGTTTTGTAAAGGAATGCCGTGACTGCTATCTATTTGATTTGCCTGCGATGAACTTGCCCCAGGATTAGTCTGAGGTTCAACATGCTGTATAACAGATGGTGACTAACGCACGTTTTGATCATATGACAACGTTGATACGTTTTGAGGTTCTTTATATTTCCTGGATTCGAGCACAATGTCACTTCTTGTTTGTTCTGAGTCATCGTCTGATACTGCAGATTTATCATTAATATTAGGATTGTAATCTATATCTGATCCATATTCTCCGTCACCATCACTATAGGGATCATGTATCGTAGAACGTGATGAATGCATAAAAACTGCTCCGGACCGCTCCGCCAGAAAACTGGTCTTCCTGTTGCTGGTCTTCCTGCTGACGACCTCTGTGGCGCAGCGGTTGCGTATCTGCCTACCATGCGAGAGGTCCCGGGTTCGAATCCCGGCTGGGGACAAAAAAACCCCAGGTCTTCGATGTTAACATGTTTGTGATTTTATTTGTGATTTTATACGCTGTTTCTGGTTCCCACGACACAGGGTATCCTAGTGTGGGGCCAGAAGCAATGTTACAATGTATGTGCTTGTATGTAAATGTTTGTTTGTATTTTCATCAGCTGATTGTTCCGATTCTTGCAAGTCGGTGCTGGACTCCGTCTCTGTATCCGAAGAGTCTTCTGAAGCCTCCTCAAATAACTTTCGAATCCTCTCCGAGTCAGTTTGTTTTATTCTACTAGGTCTTTTTGGTGGCATCTGTTAACAAATTATAGTTAATTTCAGATATAAATGCACTTGTATAGCTACTCAAAAACAAAATAAACAAAGCGTCACACCTCTTCCCAAACGGGGTAGCAGAGTCACAACTGTGCCCACTTTCAGCCAGTGATTCAATACTCCATTTTGCGTGACAGGGGGCTAGCCCATCGCCGCAGCTATGGAGTAATGATAGCTACTCAATGATCCTCTAATACCGTATTATGCAAAGCAAAAGTAATATAATAAACTGTACTTACGATGTTCGAAATATCGTGTTGCAAGAGTAGCAGCAGAGAAAATATGTCACAGATAACGCGCCTTCACTCCAGCGCACGCGTGCCGCTACTGAAGTAAAATGTATGCCTACACGCATTCTCTAGAGGTTGTGTGCGTAAACCGAAGGAGCGAGTGAGAAGGAAGAGATATTTTTTCTATGTGTGCGTAAATGGTCTACTAGGACACTATCCAACCTGTGGAAGTACCTAAATGGACACAAAGAGCAGGGCTACCTATAGCTGCAATGAAAATGCGAATTCTATAGAGTTTCCGGCCAAAACAGAGGATCAAGGAACGAATTCTATGGAATCCGCGTCACTATGACTTCTTCATTGGAGTATTCTTGGGAATTCGCTGACCGCCATAGTGTTAAGAAACCCGGTACGGATAGCTCGTCAGCATTCAACTACCAACCAATTAGCCTTCTACCTATTATTGGGAAGTTATTCGAAAAAGTTATTAATGCCAGACTCCTAAAAGCTACCGCCACAATCATAATTGATGAACAATTCGGCTTCAGAAACTCCCACTCTACAGTACAACAGCTGGCCAGGCTGACAGAAAATGTTGTCCAAGGCCTTAACACGGATAAGTCTTCAGGCATGTTCCTGTTAGACATCGAAAAGGCCTTTGACACTGTCTGGCACAAAGGGCTCATTCATAAACTTATTTCCATTAATACTCCCCCATCCCTTGTCAAAATTATTCATTCCTACCTGTCCGACCGTAGTTTCAGGGTCCACTTAGGTAATGACACAACATCAGACTACCGATCCGTTCCTGCCGGTGTCCCTCAAGGGTCCATCCTAGGACCTTATCTGTTTATTCTTTATATCAACGACATCCCAATCCAGACCAGAACAAGCTTAGCCTGCTTCGCAGACGATACGGCCTGTTTCACTACCTCCAATGACATCGACCTAATAGTTGATCGCCTTCAGCTGTCTGTTGACCCCCTATGTTGTTACTTTGCTAAGTGGAAGCTCAAACTTAACGCATCCAAAACCGAAGCTATAATTTTCACTCGCAAAAGAACCATTCCAAACAGAACTATAAAAATAGGGGATCACCAAATCGCCTGGAGCACATCCGTGAAATACCTAGGCCTTGTCCTTGACAAAGGCCTTAACTGGGGTGAACACGTATCCTATATCAGGAATAAAGGTATCAAAGCGTTTAACACTCTAAGTCCTCTTTTAAATAGGCGTTCAGCTTTGAGCCCGCAAACAAAACTTGCTATCTACACCACACTGATCAGACCTTGCCTCACGTATGGCTGCCCAGTGTGGAGTAGCACGTCTAACACAAATCACTTGAAACTGCAAGTTATTCAAAATCGAGCCATAAAAATAGCCTTTAACACCCCTTTTAGAACCAACTTGAATAAATTTCACGTAGAGTCTGGCCAGCGAATCCTGTCCTTTGGTAGTTTTCAAACTTTGATGATGGCAACATTATTTACTTGTCAAACGAATTGTTACTTTGCTTATACTTGGTTTACAAGTTTTTGATACTTTACTTGACTATTTATTATTATTCTTTAATTTCAGTTACTTATCTGTTCTTTTGGATATTATACATTTATTCAAATGTGGTTGATTGCAATTACTCATATTTGTTTCCAGGTGGCTTAAATACGGGTTTTGAATTATTTGAGTCTGATTGTGACTATGAAACATAATAATAAAGTTTATTAATTAAGTATGTTTACTTTATACTCGAAATGAAGGCTTTTGCCCAGCAGTGGGAAACTGTATAGGCAGGCATGGTAAAAAATATATTCAGTAGGTACCTACTTAACCCATCCAATGCTCTATGAATTTACGAACGCGCGTTTTTACTAATACGATATTCTTTTTTTCAACCAATCAACCAAGTCATGAGGTATCGAACAATAAAATAAAAATAAAAACATCAAAGTATCAACTCCGTTAATTCGGTGTACAGTAAATGTGGCCACATTAAGATTTTTTAAATTTGCCGCGGTTTTCTTGGGACTTCTTTCACTGGCCAGACTCTAACTATTAAATTTCCGCTTTTATTTGATTTTATAATTAAACTCACCAAAAACTTTTATAATTTTTCTAATAGCAAACATTCTAATAAATTAATAGCAACCATAGGTATGTCCATTGTCCAGACCTAACGGCAACAAAAGCACCAAACATCGATATCGATATCTAACAAGACTTCCCCATCACCACGCCCTGCACAAGCGACGACGACGCTCCGCAGTCCGCACTAGAGATGTGTACCGGTTCTACAAAAACCGGTGAAAAACCGGATAACGTCACTACCGGATTTTTACCGGTGATTTTATTTTTAACCGGTATTTTTATACACGCGCGCGGAACACAAATTTATTTTGCCTCTGAAAATATCATGGACTTAGTATGGAAAAAATTGTATGCGTGTACCCCAAGTAATCCGAACTATTCCGAACGCACCTTACTTTTTGTACATGCGCGCGGAACGCAACTTATAATGACGTCCGAAAATACTGTAAACGTGTAACCGAAAGCACCTTACTTCACATTATTATATATTTTTTATGTATGGGATGGGGAATCCCCATTGGGGATCTATTTTGTCATATCGGAATTGCACCCTACTTCACATTCTATAATTTTGTCTATGTAAAGGGCCGTTTTGACTTTGATTAGTGTAAAATGCCGGTGTAAAGTGTGGCTGTGAGGTGTAAAGTGCGAGCCACATCTGGACAGCCACTGTTAAGCTTGAGTGATTCTGATTACTAATCAGCGAAGTAAGGCGAATAGAAGCGTGTTCTATTTTTTTGCAAATAGTACTGCCCCGCGCGTCCCTCTTCCCCCTCCACTCGCAGCGCCCCTTCACTAGCAGTTTACTTAACAGCGTCGGGACAGCAAATTCGATTGTTTGACGCTCAATAACCAACCGGTTTCTAGTTTTCTACTAATCAGAGACGCTACACAGAGTTGGACACTACTTAACACTTCACAGCCCCATTCACAAAACCCACACTATACACTTAACACTTCACAGTGTCAAATTAAGCCAATTTCCATATAATGTCAAGAAATGTTCCTATAGGTTTTTCTCCGGTGAAGTACCGGTTTTTACTATAAAATCTCCGAAAATCTCCGGAGGCTAAAATTGCAACCGGTACACACCTCTAGTCCGCACCGCACTGACCGGTCCAATTCAGTTACTCAATGATAGCGCGCGGGGTGATAGCTCGCGCTGCTGCTTGCACATGAATGTATCCTACCGTTCCGCTTGCGCTTCCCAGTATGTCAGTTCAGCGTACATATGATTGTTATTGTATCGGTTTGTTTTTCCTCATGTTTTGTGTCTTGTTATCGCTTTGCAAAAGATAGCAAGTAAAGCGTAAACCTTGCTTACTCAAACTTCGTGTTCCGTATTTTGCATTCTACCCGCAGGTAGATTTCTTTTACCACCTTATTTATTTTCATAGCAATAATTGCTTACTAAAACGAAGTAAAGCAAATTGTAAGATTAATGTAATCCTCTCCCCACATATGTTCTGTTATTTATTCATGCTACAAGTTTTAAGAGGCCCCACAGCCTGTAAACATCTTGTTAATTTACATGTAGCTATAACCTAGCATTAACTTACACTGGGTTGTACCACGTTGTACCATTCCTACTATGAGTAAATAAAGATCTTTGAAAAGAAAAGAATCAGTCTGAGTCTGTGCCAAGCGCTTGCCAAGCCGTGACGTGACGTGCAGTGCGAAAGTAAAAACGTAAATAATGCCGTATTGTGCTCTGCGGTACTGTAAAAACTACACGCAAAAGACACAAAAAAGCCAAGGAATAACTTTTCATACGTAAGTACCCTGTATTATCAGTAAATTACGCTTAAGTATTCAATAATATTTTGTAAAATACAAAAATCAACAAAACGCAGCCATGTTTTCTCGGTGAAAATCAAAGAGTAACAAGATTTTTAGATGCAGATGTGACATGTGAATACCATCGTGTTATGCATCATGATACGAATACAGATGAAATTGTATTCGTGATGAGACCTTTTCATCCTATCTGATGATGGAGATGGAAGGTGACAGAAACCTATCGAGGTGGAAAATAAGATCAAATCGGTTTCTTAGTGAAAGTTGCTCAGAATGGTGTCCCTAAAATAATAGTGAGTTTTGGCTAGGGGTCCAAAAATATCCCTGTATAATATTAGTAGGTAGGAAGTATGCAAGCAGTATATCCAGGCAGGATTCGTTAACTGATAGGTATACTCTTGGGCAAAGGCGACTGTAACGCTTTTTAAACCATGTCGCATCTGCACTCAAAGATTTTTTCTATGATAACTGACACGCCCCCTCTCGCCCCGCGCTTACCCCTCTTGTCAAGAGGCCGTGCACATATTTTCTTCGAGCTAGCGTCTCTAGTTACCTTATTTATTACTCAAATACTTTTTGCTGCATATCTGGACAAACTTGTGGGAATTGTTAAACGAAGATTCCGGCAAGTTTTCCATACCTCCGAATATGTAAAATTGACTATATTCTGGACAGTTTGGACCTTATATAGACGTAAAGATATGTAGATTTGTATTTTTGTGGATGATCCAAAGTAGAGCTGTTTTGGTGGTACATAATTTACCATTGTCCGGTTAGGTTTAGAAAATGGATCTCTATATAAAAATACTGGCTGACTTACCTCTGACGAATATAGTAGATACATATAGAATGTTGTTGAGACCTCTGTTTTTGAATTCCCAAAGATTAGGGTTCACATGTAGGGTTGGAAAATGCGAAAGATACATTTTGTTTGTTTTGAAACTTTCATGTAAAATACATTTAGGTATTTTTCAATAAAAAAAAAAACAAGTTGAAGGTAGGTAATCTGAAAAATGCAATCTTTTGAAAAAGTCGCCGCCATCTTGAATTTTTTAGTTACTACACCGATTTGCTTCAAAATCGATACCTATCTAAGGATGCAGTTGGAGTCCAACCATGATTCTAAAGTCAGATTTTGAAAAAGTCACCGCCATCTTTAACTTTTTAGTTACTACACTGATTTCAATGTTCAATCAATGCATCATACTTATCACTAGACCTTAATAGAGCTCGTCTAAGCTGAAATGACGCGCCCACTCCTAGGTTTTGTATTTACTTGTCATACAAAATCAAGGAGAGGGGCGCGTCATTTTAGCTTAGACGAGCTCTACCTCAATTATATTTACATAGGTTTAACTATATCATAGGTTTAAGTTGGAGGATAAACAATTTCAATTTCAATTAGCTTCAAAATCGATATCTAAGGATGCAGTTGGAGTCCAACCATGATTCTAAAGTCAGATTTTGAAAAGTCACCGCCATCTTGAATTTTATAGTTACTACACCGATTTGCTTCAAAATCGATATCTAAGGATGCGGTTGGTATCCAATTTTGATTTTGAAGTCAGATTTTGAAAAAGTCACCGCCATCTTGAACTTTTCAGTAACTACACCGATTTGCTTCAAAATATCTAAGGATGCGGTTGGTGTCCAATTATGATTTTGAAGTCAGATTTTCGCCATCTTGAACTTTTCACGCACACATATGCTCACACGCACAGGCACCCGCACACGCATCTTTACACGCACCCGCACCGGCAAACTGCACACTCACACGCACCGGCAGCCGCATACGCCCATGCACCGGCACACTCCCACGCACACGCATACGCACCGGTAAAAGTATCACATTTTATTTCATGAAATAAATAACAAGTGAACCAGGGTAATAATACACTAGTATTAAAATCGCCCAAAAACAAGAAAAAAATCTTAACGGGCAATGGACATATTTTACCACTTTCACGTGTTTTTTCAAATTTTAACCGGACAATGGTATTATATGTACCACCATAAAAAAACCACTTCCCCTTTTTTCAAAAAAGTAATGCAAACTGAATCCCCGACCCCAAAATACCCCGGAATAGCCATCGGTTTTGTTTTACTTCTCGAAATGGCTCGCATTTGGATAAGGGTTAAACTTATGGCAATTTGACAGATGTCAATCTTAGCCTGTTATAGTGAGGGGATATTGCTCATAAAAACCGATTAATCTAAAGAATCGATACACCCTTTAAGCATTTGTGAATCGGAAAGATGTCTAACATTTTATTTTTGATTCTTCAGTTACCTTACCTAAAATATGGTTGAAAATGAAATAATAATAATAGCGGTGATGGTGATGACAACTCTTCTGTTAGTTTTTTTCAAAAAATAAAAAAATTGTCAGTTCAACTGAATAAACAATTTTCGTTTCTTTCCGATTGTTTTGGTAATAGCTACATTGCACGTTGGGCCAACACGCACGGCCAATGCGCTGGCCGAACGTGTAATAGCCTTATTTGCCTAGTTTGTGGGTTGGCCACGGCAATCCATCTCTATTCTCTTGTCGTTTTTTTTTGTGACTAATCAATTGGTGACGGCGGCAAACGGTATTCAGAAGTTCGGACCATTTATTTTTCGTTTTAGCCGTGTTTCTCTGGATTAATGTATTTGAAGAAACGAGGAAATATGTAGGGTCATCTTTATCAAATGCAACTTTTATTTGGCACGCAAAACACAAAAATCATCATTTGGCACAGAGTAAGTGACGTCCATGTTGACGTCTGTGGGTGGCATCGTCTGACGGCCAACGCAGCCAGCAGTATGTTCTTGGGTTCTTATTATCTGAGCTTATTATTTGGACTGGCAATTCATGTCTGGCCTATGGGCCTACGACATCTAGTCACGAATTTGGAACTAGTAAAGTTGTTTTTTTTAAAAATCCCCCATTAGGACCCTAATTTATCGCAGTGTGTAATAGAAACTTTACCACTTTTGACTGCCGCGCCGATCCGATATCTATATATTGTCGTTCACTTATTTGTTCCGAGAGTGTTCGTCAAAAAGTGGTCAAAAAAGACTTGATTCCGGGGCCGTAAAAACGTAATAAAAAAAAATGATCATCAGTCACACCAGTCACACAGAACACAATCAGTCACCTCACCACTCACCACACCGAGACCCGTAGACAGAGAAAGGAACTATACTCCCTTTACGCCGAGACCACACCAGTCAGTGTTGTCAAAGTATAGGTATATTAAAAAGAATTTCAGGCTCCTTTTATTTAGGTACTATTTGCACACTATGACCAGGTAATCATCACTTGCGGTTGCGAATGATCCAATATATAAAATGGAATTTCGTTTATTTTTGCGAGTTACAAATAAAGATGCTGGCAACATTTAGTCGCACGACTACAGCGCCGCGTCTAGGGGAAAACTGAAAAGCACTTTACTCTTTTCTTTGGAGACTCTTTGGTTGTCAGTTGCATTGCATGTGCTTATACGCTTTAGTTAGTAGCACAGAACACAATTATACTAGTAGTTTGTTCTGAGGTTGCATTTGCATGTGTATCAGGCTGGCCAACGTAAAACAAAAAAAAAACAAAACATAAATCCAATCCATAAGTCAGGTGACGAGCCCTTGTGACAGTTCTTTTTCGCGAAAATACTGAAAAATAGTCAAAAACCACCCAAGAAATGGCTCTACAATCTGCTGTTAAAGGAAAACTCATCAGCGTTATCGGCGATGAGGTATGTAAGCTCAATAGTACGCTAAAAACTTAGCCACACCTCTGTTTTGTTCACCCTTCCCAATGTTTGTTTCATCATATTTTCCTTTTAGCTCCTCATTACGTTTGTTGATTGTTTCAGGACACATGCGTCGGGTTCCTCTTGGGTGGAGTTGGGGAGATCAACAAGAACAGACACCCCAATTTCATGGTTGTTGACAAAAGTAAGTGATGAGTATCTGGACACATTCCTGTTTGTACCTAAATAGATAATGTAGGCAGTATTTGTACATTATTCCAGAGGTACCTATGGGAGTTTGGGTTGGAAATGTTTTATCTATTTTATAGATATTACCTATGTCTAAAGAAATATGAGAAAGAACTTTATCAAATTATTTGCCAGTAACCCTGTACTTACATCAATTTGATGCTATTTCCTTGCCCTCCCCAGATACACCAGTGAGCGAAATTGAGGACTGTTTCAAGAGGTTCGTGAAGCGCGATGACATCGACATCATACTTATCAATCAGAACGTTGCTGAGCTGATCCGACATGTGATTGATGCACACACGGCCCCTGTGCCCTCAGTCCTCGAGATTCCGTCTAAAGACCACCCTTATGACGCTAGCAAGGACTCCATCCTGCGTCGCGCAAGGGTAACTATTATGATCTCTTACAGAAAAAATATTTTATCTATAAGCTTCTATGGTACCAACATACCTACTCAGTATTTACAACCAAAGTTCAGTTAATATGTAAAGAAACCAACATATTGTGACACCTTTACCTTTAAGGGGAGGCAAAGTTCAGTTAATATGTAAACAAACCAACATATTGTGACACCTTTACCTCTAAGGGGAGGCAAAGTTCAGTTAATATGTAAACAAACCAACATATTGTGACACCTTTACCTTTAAGGGGAGGCAAAGTTCAGTTAATATGTAAACAAACCAACATATTGTGACACCTTTACCTCTAAGGGGAGGCAAAGTTCAGTTAATATGTAAACAAACCAACATATTGTGACACCTTTACCTCTAAGGGGAGGCAAAGTTCAGTTAATATGTAAACAAACCAACATATTGTGACACCTTTACCTTTAAGGGGAGGCAAAGTTCAGTTAATATGTAAACAAACCAACATATTGTGACACCTTTACCTCTAAGGGGAGGCAAAGTTCAGTTAATATGTAAACAAACCAACATATTGTGACACCTTTACCTCTAAGGGGAGGCAAAGTTCAGTTAATATGTAAACAAACCAACATATTGTGACACCTTTACCTCTAAGGGGAGGCAAAGTTCAGTTAATATGTAAACAAACCAACATATTGTGACATCTTTACCTCTAAGGGGAGGCAAAGTTCAGTTAATATGTAAACAAACCAACATATTGTGACACCTTTACCTCTAAGGGGAGGCAAAGTTCAGTTAATATGTAAACAAACCAACATATTGTGACACCTTTACCTCTAAGGGGAGGCAAAGTTCAGTTAATATGTAAACAAACCAACATATTGTGACACCTTTACCTTTAAGGGGAGGCAAAGTTCAGTTAATATGTAAACAAACCAACATATTGTGACACCTTTACCTCTAAGGGGAGGCAAAGTTCAGTTAATATGTAAAGAAACCAACATATTGTGACACCTTTACCTCTAAGGGGAGGCAAAGTTCAGTTAATATGTAAACAAACCAACATATTGTGACACCTTTACCTTTAAGGGGAGGCAAAGGCACAATTGAGACTATGTTAGCCAGATTTTCATTTATACTTTGGGATCATTCAACAATTACGTGATCACCGGAAGGGGGGGGGGGGTGCTTGTATATACATCGGATTATTTGAGGGGGGGTGGGGAAGAATCCATGATTACGTCATCTGCGCTTCGTTTCCGAAAATAAATTATATTTAAATATTTACGTCCAATTTTGAAGTTTATTACTGGTAACACTTACTATTAGATAGATGAAACGGGATTTCCGGGATCGGGATCCAAAATTTAGGTCATTTAAGACCCATAGAAACATGACATATGTGTCAGTGTTAATAAACAGCAAAAAATTTTAAGCACGGACGAAGATTACGTAATCATGGCGAGGGGGGGGGTTAAAAAAAAAGATTACGCTGTGATCACATAGGGGGGGGGGTTAAAAAAACGGCCAAAAATGATCACGTAATTGTTGAACGATCCCTTTATTGCACAAAACATAAAAAACATGTAACATTTACAAAAAGGTATGTACAAAGGCGAGCTTATCTCTAAAAAGAGATTTCTTCCAGCAAACCTAGGCATGACAGGAAAAAACAGATACAGAGAGGGAAGTCAGTGCACAATAAATGACTAAATAAATATACCTACTTCAAACATAATATAATAAGTACCTATACCAAAAATACTAAATAAATACAAAATATACAAATAAATACACCTAACTACATAAATACGTACATACAATATCTATCACGAAAGAGAGAGGAAGTGCTCTTTTACCCGGTTTTTAAATGTGAAAAGAGTGGAACTGTCTCTTATGGTGGAAGGAAGTGCGTTCCACAGTCGGATTGCCTGCAACCTGAACGAGTGCTCATATGCCGAAGTGTTATGCCTTGAAGTGGCTAAGAGTGAGACTGTGTGAGATCTCCGAGGCTGATCGCCTGAAAAGAGATACTCAAAGCGGTCTCAAAGGTAGTTGGGGTAGAGCGGATTTTTCAATACCAGAAAAAACATAGGTTTATGGACTTTAGGTCATAATCATAGTATTAGCACTAGAAATAGAAATAAGATTGCTATGCCCGCGTTCAGACTCAGTAAGGTTGCTCACTCTTTTATGGGAGTATGTGTTAGTTTTTATAATAAAATACCTAATGAAGCAACGGACCTACCAGAAAGGAGGTTCAAAAACTATGTCAAAAACGGCCTATTGAAGAAGTCTTATTACAGTGTAAAAGAATATTTAGATGACAAAACTGCATGGTCTTTACCATCTCAGCGCACAGAAATCTAAAGAGGGGCGATGGACTGAGTCAGTACGTCTCTCCTCGGTGTATTTCCTTAGACTTAAGTAGAAATACATAACATTGTATTTTTAAGGCTCTGATATTTTAAAAGAGGTACGGGGGAGGTTTCTTGCCCTTCTTTGCTCCATCCCTAAGCCCACAACTTCCGAACGGGCGGTAGTATACAAAAATATTAATATTATATTGACGTTGACTAAGTAATATGTATGATTTTATGGTCAATATTTTTTTTTAACTGAACTGAACTGTGAAGGACTGGGCCTCGTCGCACGGACTATTGGTTAATCCGACCAAATCGCAAGCAATGATTATAGGAACCAGGCACACTCTTTCCCGGTTGCAATCACCCATTCCTGTTACTTATAATGACACTACAATAGAGTACACTGCTAAAGCGAAAAACCTCGGCGTCATATTTGATAACCAGTTTAAATGGTCTCCATAATGTCTGCGAGGTTAGCAGACGGGTCTTTGCGTCTTTCCACTCTCTCAGGCGACTCCAGAACTTCTTGCCGCGGCAAACCAAAATTACCCTTGCACAGTCCCTTCTCCTGCCGCTGATTAACTATGCCAATGTTTCATGGACGAGCGCAAACGAAGGGCAACTGGACAAACTCGAGCGACTCCAGAATTTCGGGATTCGGTTTATCGTCGGACTGCGCAAATTTGACCATGTCTCTCAAGGCCGTAAGAAGTTGGGGTGGAGTGGCTTCCGATTCGTCGTCGCAGAGATTCGCACATTCTTCATTATCTTTTCAATATATTGGAAAATCTGCGCTATTCATTATTGTGCGTTTGGTCGCTGTCGTCAACGTCACAACTCATAAAGGTGGCAGTTTGAGCAGCCATTTGATAGCCTCTTCGTCAGCGGAGTGGACTTTTTGCAGTCCTCCCTCGATCGACCATAGAGGACAATCATCCGTCAGGTGGGCCATGCTCTGAATGGCTCCGCAAGAGCAGAAAGGGTTGTCTTTGTACCCCCACTTAAACATTAGTTCGGCGCAGCGGCCCTGGCCAGTCCGGAGTTGCTTCAGCTTGGTCCAGCAGTTGCGTGGAAGGTTGAAACCGTGTGGCCGATAATTTGGGTTTTTGACCTGGTGCGCGTTTGGAACGGGGGTGGGGATCCATCTCTCCGCCCATTACTCTACTCGGCTGCTATCCTAACTACATTCGAGACCGCTTTGAGTATCTCTTTTCGGGAGATCGGCTTCATAGATCTCACACTGTCTCACTTTTGGCCACTCCTCGGCATAACACCGCTGCGTATGAGCACTGTTTCAGGTTGCGAGCGGTCCGGCTTTGGAACGAACTTCCTTGCACTATTAGAGACAGTCCTACCCTTTTTAACCGACTTCCCAAAGGAGGAGGTTTACAATTCGTCCGGATGTTTTTTTTTATGTATGTGCCCCGATAGCGCCTAAACGGGTGGACCGATTTGGAAAATTATTTTTTTTGTTTGAAAGGTTTTACCTTCCCATTGGTCCCATTGACACCAGGACAGGATCTGATGATGGGATCCCGGAGAAATCGAGGGAACTCTTCAAATATTATAGGCAGACCAATAGTGATTTTTGTGTTTTTAGTAATAACTCGTGGATTTATTCACGGTAAGCATAATATTGTGATGCGGAACTGCTGATGAAGACCACATATGGCCACCAGAACTGCTCAATACTAGGTACAAATACAATGTGTGGCTGACGGGCAACGCATAGCCTAAGCCGGTGGACCTAGAGCCATGAAACTTTGTACAGGGGTAGTAGCGTGGGGTAGCACTGAGATGGGATTTGTCAAAATTAATTCCCCAAGGGGAGGGGGGGGGGATAAGGGGTTACAGTTTGTATTAAACTCAATCTAATCAAATAGGGGTTGTGGAAGTCGGTTTTTTGTAAAGTTTACTTTTTGTTTCAATTATCTCTTTCTAGAAACGTATTAGAGAGCACTGCCTCTCTCTTTCGGAATTATTATTGTGTGTATATATTTATTATATGTAAAGTGTGTAGTACATCAGTACAGTATGTATGGTAGTAGTTCTTCTGTATTTAGTTTTTTTTTCGTGCTTTGCCACACCAGGGTCCGCAACACTTAGCTCAGCTGCTTATGCGGGCGGGCAAATCAGACGCATTACAGATGTCGATGTCGATCAAAACGGTCTAATAAAGAAGTCTTATTACAGTGTAAAATAATATTTAGATGACAAAACTGCGTGGTCTTTACCATCTCAGCGCACAGAAATCCAAAGAGGGGCGATGGACTTAGTCAGTACGTCTCTCTTCGGCGTATTTCCTTAGACATAGGTAGAAATACATAAAATCGTTTTTTTACGGCCCTCACATATTTTAAAAGAAGTACGGGATGTTTCTTGCCCTTCTTTGCTCCATCCCTGAGCCCACAACTTCCGAACGGGCGGTAGTATACAAATAACCGGCCAAGTGCGAGTCGGACTCGCGCACGAAGGGTTCCGTGCCATTATCTATAAAAAACCGCAAAAAAATGTATGGGAGCCCCCCCCTAAATATTAATTTAATTTTAATTTAATTATTTATTTTTTAAGTAAATAATATACTCAATATATTGTGAACATTTTAAGCGTCTACCTGCTACCATTATCAATATCGAGCAAAAACAAAAAAATCACGTTTGTTGTATGGGAGCCCCCCTTAATATTAAATTTCTTTTAATTTTTAGTATTTGTTGTTATAGCGACAACAGAAATACATCATCTGTGAAAATTTCAACTGTCTAGCTACCACGGTTCATGAGATACAGCCTGGTGCAAACGGACGGACGGACGGACGGACGGACGGACAGACGGACAGCGAAGTCTCAGTAATAGGGTCCCGTTTGGCACCCTTCGGGTACGGAACCCTTAAAAATATTATTATATTGACGTTGACTGAGCAATCTGTATGATCTTGTGGTCAATAAAAAAAATAATTTGGAACTTTAAATATTCACAATATATTGAATATATTATTTACTTTAATACTGTGGCCGATTCTCTAGGTTACACTCACTAAAATTAGTTGACAATATTAAGTCCGACAGCTCTTATGAGGTCGCCATAGATTCCATTTTCAAACTTACTTTTGAATTATTTTAATGTACTGATGAACTAATTCAAAAGTGAGTTCGAAAATGAAATCTATGGCAACCGCGTAAGAGCGTCGGAGCTAATATTGTCAAGTAATTTTAGTGTGTGTGCCCTAGAGAATTGGCCCCAATAAAGAATTAAATTAAAAAAATGATAATTTTTAAGGGGGGCTCCCATACAACAAACGAAATTAATTAGCTCTATTGTTCGTCTTTGCTACTAATGGTACGGATCCCTTCGTGCGCGAGTCCGACTCGCACTTGGCCGGTTATTTTGGCCCCACTCCGACGCGCTCATTTTATGTTAATGTGACAATTTAAAATTAATTAATTAAGATTCTAAACTTTAACACAAATTAATTAAATGTTTCCTATGGAATAATATGTCAAAGGATTTCATTACTTATGACAAAGAAAGAAGAGAAGAAAAACGTTTTTAAGTACCTAACACAGCCACCCAGTCAAGTTTGGTCAGCTGGGGTGGTCTAGACCGAATCTTACTCTATATTGATTATGTAGAGTAAGAGGCCAATCTGTTCTTCAGAGGACTTGAATGAAGATTTTCGAAGCTTAATATGAGCAACATATCAAATAATATTCTCTACTGTACTGTACTCACCGAATTTTGGAAAAGACATTGAAGGAATGAATGATATAATTTTCTGTGTGTTTGTGATTTTGTATTTCTTAATTTTATTCTAATGTTTTTAATTTAATTTTTATTCTGCATGACAATTAATCTCAATTCAAACAATGTCTTAAATTTAATGTAGTTCAATTGTATAAATATTTAGTTAATTTGGAATGTACGTAATTAGGACATAGTTGCTTAATGTGGAAATGAATAAACGGCTTTATTGACCGAGCGAGCGAAGCGAGCGAAGCGTCTCCGTTTCAGGTTTGGGCAAAAATGCTTTCGTATGTCCGGTTGTTCTCCTCTACAGGTCGCATTTATGAACCGATTCTCGTGAAATTTTGTGAGCAGGTTGGAAAAATAAATAGAATTTTTTACTCGAGCCAGTTTTTTGATTTTTTTCAAAATGGCGGAGATAAAATCGCTACAACCCAAACGGCTCGATGGATATTAACAAATGAGGTGTCGTTGGATTCGTAAAGACCATGAGAGTGAAACAGATGAGCGAGCGAAGCGAGCGAAGCGAGCGAAGCGTCTCCGTTTCAGGTTTGGGCAAAAATGCTTTTGTATGTCCGGTTGTTCTCCTCTACAGGTCGCATTTATGAACCGATTCTCGTGAAATTTTGTGAGCAGGTTGAAAAAATAAATAGAATTTTTTACTCGAGCCAGTTTTTTGATTTTTTTCAAAATGGCGGAGATATGGGGTTTTAAAATGTAAAAAAATCGCTACAACCCAAACGGCTCGATGGATATTAACAAATGAGGTGTCGTTGGATTTACTGGACTTATTGGATTTATTGGACTATGAGAGTGAAACAGATTATATAATTTTAGTAAAAAGTCAATAGGTTGTATAAAAGATCGCGAAATGCAGTTTACAAAGTTATTGGTGCGGCTACTTTCATACTGCATGTACGTAACCAGGTACATTCATAAGTTTGTATGTGTTATTGAAAGAAAATTATTTGGGTTATTTTTTTTATGTGTTTTAGCAGTTCAGCTTTCCCACCGACATACTCGCGAGGTCTACAGCTCACAGAGCCACTAGTTATTATTGACCGAGCAAGCGAAGCGAGCGAAGCGTCTCCGTTTCAGGTTTGGGCAAAAATGCTTTCGTATGTCCGGTTGTTCTCCTCTACAGGTCGCATTTATGAAGCGATTCTCGTGAAATTTTGTGAGCAGGTTGGAAAAATAAATAGAATTTTTTACTCGAGCCAGTTTTTAGATTTTTTTCAAAATGGCGGAGATATGGGGTTTTAAAATGTAAAAAAATCGCTACAACCCAAACGGCTCGATGGATATTAACAAATGAGGTGTCGTTGGATTCGTAAAGACCATGAGAGTGAAACAGACTATATAATTTTAGTAAAAAGTCAATAGGTTGTATTAAAGATCGCGAAATGTAGTTTACAAAGTTATTGGTGCGGCTACTTTAATACTGCATGTACGTAACCAGGTACATTCATAAGTTTGTATGTGTTATTGAAAGAAAATTATTTGGGTTATTTTTTTTTATGTATGTTAGCAGTTCAGCTTTCCCACCGACATACTCGCGAGGTCTACAGCTCACAGAGCCACTAGTAATTAAATGTTATGTTACATGTAACTGGACTACTAGAGGTGCCATTTAATAAAACCGAATTCCGCGAGGCAGTTCACGAATACAGAGGTTCGGCGGCGGCGGCGGCGGGGACCAGAAAATGGCCGAACCCGAACCTAGCGCCGAACCTTGCCGAACCCAAACCCAAACCCGAACGTTCGGTCGGTCACTATAATCATAAATTCCCCATTCTTGCAGCTAGGTACCTATACAGCTAGTTATATAGGCGGAAAATAACATAGCGAGCTGTGTATCTCACTCTTGCAAGCAAAGACTCTTTGTGAGAGAGTGAGACACACACAGCAAACGCTGGCCATGTTATTTTCCGCCTATTAAGTATACATATGTATTTTTTATATTTTTTTATTTAGCCATTAAAGTGTCCCACTGCTGGGCAAGGGCCTCCCCCTCTTTCGTCCACACTTCCCTGGTCTCTGCCACCTCCGGCCACCCCGGCAGAAACTTGTCGAGGTCGTCCCGCCATCTCCGTTTAGGCCTGCCCCTACACCGGTATCCGTCCTGTGGCACCCAGTCAGTGGCGATTTTCGCCCATCTGTCTGGGTGCATGCGACTTACGTGGCCGGCCCAGTTCCACTTCAGCTTAGCGGTCTGTGCACCCACATCAGCGATGCCAGTTATGGAGCGCAGTGTGGTGTCCCTAATGTGGTCCGTCCTACGAACACTTAGGATGCTGCGCTCCATTGCTCGCTGGCAAACCTTGAGTTTGGACTTCTGAAGTTCGGTCAAAGACCATGACTGAGCGCCGTAGGTTAGGGTCCTACATATGTATATTACACTAATAATAAATTGTTTTGTTTCAGGGCATGTTCAACCCGGACGACATGGCACGTTAACCACTCTATATATATATATGCATGACCCCCAAGTCTGTACACAAACAGATAGGCACTTCTACAGATGCCTCCAGAGTTCCAATTAACAAAAGTTCCCTCACTTTGCCGACAGCACTAATTTAATACATTCCTGCGATACATTTCTTCAATTGTTACAAATATATTTCTGCAGTTGATATTGTGGAATAATTAATGTATTATTTTAGTTATTAAATTATTACTTAGCAAAGATTTGGTTATTCATGTAAATCAGAGTAGTAAACATAAATATAACTTGTACAGAGTCGTTTAAATTAGTAAAATGAAAATATGTAAATTAAAAATGAATCATGTCATGTCTAACATGTCTCGTGTATATTTTTTGAGGATTTTGAATTTGTTTGCGTGTGCCATGTTTTGATTTAAAAAACCGGCCAAGTGCGAGTCGGACTCGCGCACGCAGGGTTCCGTACCATTACCTACTATAACAACGGCTAAAAGATCATGTCTGTTGTATGGGAGCCCCCATAAATATTTATTTTATTCTGTTTTTTAGGGTTCCGTACCCGAAGGGTGCCAAACGGGACCCTATTACTGAGACTTCGCTGTCTGTCTGTCCGTCCGTCCGTCTGTCCGTCCGTCCGTCTGTCCGTCCGTCCGTCCGTCCGTCCGTCTGTCTGTCACCAGGCTGTATCTCATGAACCGTGGTAGCTAGACAGTTGAAATTTTCAAAGATGATGTATTTCTATTGCCGCTATAACAACAAATACTAAAAATCAAAAGAAATTTAAAATTAAGGGGGGCTCCCATACAACAAACGTGATTTTTTTGGCTCATTTTTGCTTGATATTGATAATGGTAACAGGTAGACGCTTAACACGCTGGGTAGCGTAAGGACAAAAGAGTCCTTGGAACAATATTGACATTAAAATTATAAAAAAAATTACATTAAAATTATTTTGACAGTGGGTACCAAGACGTCAATGAATGTCTAATTTTTGACGTTGGTACCCACTGTCAAACTAATTTTAAAGTATATTTTTTTTGTAAATGGCTCGCGCCAACTGGTTAAAATGTTCACAATATATTGAGTATATTATTTACTTAAAAAATAAATAATCAAATTAAAATTAAATTAATATTTAGGGGGGGCTCCCATACATTTTTTTTTGCGGTTTTTTATATATAATGGTACGGAACCCTTCGTGCGCGAGTCCGACTCGCACTTGGCCTGTTATTAGTATTTGTTGTTATAGCGGCAACAGAAATACATTATCTGTGAAAATTCCAACTGACTAACTATCACGGTTCATGAGATACAGCCTGGTGACAGACGGACAGACAGACAGACGGACGGACGGACAGCGGAGTCTTAGTAATAGGGTACCGTACCCGAAGGGTGCCAAACGGGACCCTATTACTAAGGCTCTGCGGTCCGTATGTCCATCCGTCCGTCCGTTCGTCCATCAGCGGCGGGTTCTAGAGCACGAACCGTAATTGCTAGAAAGTTGAAATTTTCACAGAATGTGTATATCTGTTGCCGCAACAACAACAAATACTGAAATATTAGAGATATTACAAATTAAAGGGGGTCCCCATACAAGAGACTTGTTTTGATACACCCACGCATTTCAATATGATGGTATATTGCGACCAGCGGGTATGAAGTAGGCTCTCAATCTGTAGGCCCGAGTTCAAACCCTCGTGAGGGCATAAACATTTTTGTTTTTTGTTTTATTGTTTTGAGTGCTTTTGTTATACGATAGTATGGTACCCTTTGTGTGTGATTCCGACCCGCACTTGACCGATTTTATTTACCCTTTGGGTACGGAACCCTAAAAAGAGATTTGCAGGATTTTAAATAAATAATAATTCAAGGTGTGTAAAGCTAAAAATCCACCATTAGAGATGTGAATAACTTTGCTAATGAATGGTACTTTGTACCATAGTGTTTGACTTTGATTTGTACAGATTTGTGTAAATTCATGTGATTATGTTTGTTATGGTTTGACTAATCATTTCGGTAAGTATGGTTTTATGCTATGTGTATGGTTTTTGATTTGTTTTTAATATTTCATGAAAGACTTACACATTAAACATAAATTGTATTTACGTTTTATTAATTAATTAAGTTGATCGTAATCATTTATGTTCCCAGTTGATGCACAGCTCGGATAACTACAGCACCTGAACTGAACCCAGCCTGCAGTGGAAGGAATATTGTATAAATCAGATTTGACAATTAAATTAATTATAAATACATAAAATGTGTACCTACTTATATTTTATGATTAAACCCGTAAGTGCATAGCTTATTGAAAAAAAGATTATTTATTTATTTGTGTCACAACTTTGTTTCATACTCTTTTAATTATATTAAAATGGAGAAAATATGAAAAATAAATATGAAAAAATAAATCATAAAAAGAAATATTTTTTATTATTTTTGGCATATTCATCTATAACATATATTTTTTTCTTCAAAAAAGGAAAAATCATGCACTCAAGGGTTAATAAAATATGTGTTGTTAAAATGTGATCCTCTCCAACCTTGATTATTTATTATGTGCCCTTTATCAACATGACGTCAGCATAAATACTTTTAATGAATGATTTACTTCATGTGTTGTATAGGATTACCTTTTTGGATTTGTTAGTAGGTATATTTTTACACAAGCGATTTTTCATTGTAGCGAAATTTCACGAAGCATAAATTTCAACATTAGTTTACATTAAATTACAAATTGTATAAAATCTAACGCTTTATTATTTAATTCTGATATCGACAAGCCTTTTGTATAATAGAGTGCCATAACTTCTGACATGTATTGAGATCTTTTACCCAGTCCAAGCGCCAATTGTATTCATTTGTTTCTCCTGTTTTAAAAGGTTTTAAGTAATCTGCATTATGATGATGATGCAATCACAAACATTTAATGAAATTACTTTAAAATTTATTAGAAAAATAGGTCCTTAATAGTAGTTTTAACCAATACAATATACATAACTACACCACTAATAATACTATAATACAAAGCACACAACCATATTTCTGTTTATGACTTAATATTGGTAAGATTTTTTGGTAAAGTCGAAGAGTAGAACCAGTAACTATACCCGCAGCAGCCGACGATGACGATTGAAGGAACTTACGATTCCGGCGCCCTAGTCTAAAACTAGTTTTCAGATTGGAGGAATCACTTGCTATGTTATTGTTTCTATACAAGCATACATAGATGTAAATCATATTACTGTTAACAGAACCTAGGCGACCCAGAATCGAATTAAATCACTAGATTGCAATCAAAATCACAAGAGTATTTAGTCTTCCAGGTCGATGACGTCATTCTCGGCCTTCTTGTGTCCAACCCAGTCCCACTTGGAGTAGTGCAGCTTGGTCTTCTTGAACTTGGGGCTCTTGGAGGTGATCCTCACGAAGACGCGGCGACCAAACAGCGGCTGCAGCTGTCTGAAGTTGTCCACGAGCGGCAGGTTCAGGTTGGAGAGCAGACCACGGAAGTTGTCCATCTGGATATTAGAGAGACCAGTTGAGGCAGGGACGAAGGAAGGTGGACTGGACCGAGATAGTACTAGAGTGGTGGCCAAGAACGAGGCAATGACCACCGTTCAGACAGACTTCCAGCTCGATGGGCAGGCAATATTCCCAAAGTGGCGTTCGTTGGGAAAGGCCTATAGACTCAGAAGTGGCATGATGATAATGGTTTTATGCAACCAGAGATGGTACCGTTGATGCTTTGGTTGATTTGCTCACCTGGAACACAGAGATTGGCAGGTAGTCGGAGAAGATGACCCAGGTGACGGCCTCAGCGCAGGGCGGGGTGGTCAGGGAGCCCTTGTAGGTGTAGAAGCGCTCGGTGTCCAGGCCGGACAGGATGGAGGCCAGGGAGAAGGTGTGCGGCAGCTGGATGGTCGTGTTGAAGTTCTCCACGGAGGACAGGTTCTTGGCGATGGGGCTCAGCAGCTTGGCGTCGAATTCAACCACCTGCGGGACAAACGAGACACGGTGTAGTTCACGCCGGTGTCATTTTATCTTGTCAAAAGCATTAACTGCAGTGGCTTCTGGCGCCTATTATAATAGTTACAGCAACGCTTATTCCTGTCAGGATTGAGTCACTATCTTCAATCTGTAGAAATGGTTTTGTTACTTCCTGTTGCTATAGAGTATCTCAAGCGCACGTAATGTGCAAGCAAGCGTGCAACTCACCTGGTAGAAGAAGGCGAGCACGCAGAGGCCGTCGGGGTGCTGCAGCGCCTCGTTCATGTTGCGGTACTTCTTGTTGCGGTGGATGATGTGCATCTCGAGCGGCAGGCGCAGGTCGTTGAGGGTGTGCTCGGAGCCGCGGTTGTTCTTGTCTCCCCAGTGGAAGTGCAGCCCTTCGATCTCGTATTCCTGGTCGAGGGGGCCGCCGAAGATGTAAGGCAGGCGGAAGCCCTTCTTCTCCTCTTCAGATGAGTACTTTGGAATGGCGAGGGCGACTGTGGGAAAGTACAATCTTGGGGTATTGCTAATAATGCAGGCAAGTCAGGCTGGACCGCTTCACTTAGTCTCCAATGTGAGATAGCCAGAGATAAAGGCATTTTAGAATCAGAAAAGCAGGATTTAAAAAAAACATTTACATTGGCACATACATTGCTTCTGGCCCCACACTAGGATACCCTGTGTCGTGGGAACCAGAAACAGCGACATCACAAACATGTAAACATCCAAGACCTGGGGTTTTTTCTGCTGTCCCCAGCCGGGATTCTAACCCGGGACCGCTGCGCCACAGCGGTCGTCATTTATCAAGAGGTAATTTGGTACCTAATCGTATGGATATGAATTATAGAGATATTAGGTCGCTTCTAGGTGACTGTTATACTCAACGCAACACTGTGATACCTAATGCTGGATTGGGTGATGCCATTTAAGGCGTAGCTATAACTGATGATGTTAGTGGTGGTATATACCTGAGTGTCCCGTGTTGGTGATGGTGAGCGGGCCGGGCAGCGGGTTCTGGTAGCCCACCAGCTCGATGGCGGGGATGGAGATGGGGATGGCCTGCCGCGCCGCGATGGCGATCGGCGACTGCTGGCGGCCGCCGCACGCCGGGTTGTTCACCGCCCAGCGGCGCTGGTCCGACGCGCGGTAGCCCCAGCCCCGCACCGCACACACTGCGCACACGCACACCGACACGTGAGTACACACACCTTACTACCACTACCTATTCACCTAACCGAGCACACATTGGCAAACAAAACGTGGATGAATCCTCTCGGTCCTAGTAGACCTGTGCCCAGCAAAGGGCAGCTGTTGGCTGACCACGATGATGATGAATACATGTAAGCGACAATGTGAAATACTTACCATCAGCAAACCAATAATAATATTATTCCTATGATTAACCATACTCCGCGATACGATTGAAGTTGAGCTATCGTATTATATTAACCATACTCCGCGATACGATTGAAGTTGAGCTATCGTATTATATTAACCATACTCCGCGATAGGATTGAAGTTGAGCTATCGTATTATATTAACCATACTCCGCGATACGATTGAAGTTGAGCTATCGTATTATATTAACCATACTCCGCGATACGATTGAAGTTGAGCTATCGTATTATATTAACCATACTCCGCGATACGATTGAAGTTGAGCTATCGTATTATATTAACCATACTCCGCGATAGGATTGAAGTTGAGCTATCGTATTATATTAACCATACTCCGCGATACGATTGAAGTTGAGCTATCGTATTATATTACGTCATATTCGTATGGCAGATCGTAAAAAGATCACAGCATCACAATTCACAAGACGACGACGTAGCGGACAGGCCCCCTACGAGTTTGTATGGCAATGGGTTTATTAACTTGATAACTCCATGACTAGTGACTCATATTTGGTGCTCCCCAGATTGAATTAGCATAATATTGGAATTTTCGCTGAACATAATTAAGAAGTATAGAATTATAGATGTCTGTCTGTCTGTCTGTCTGTCTGTCTGTCTGTCTGTCTGTCTGTCTGTCTGTCTGTCTGTCTGTCTGTCTGTCTGTCTGTCTGTCTGTCTGTCTGTCTGTCTGTCTGTCTGTCTGTCTGTCTGTCTGTCTGTCTGTCTGTCTGTCTGTCTGTCTGTCTGTCTGTCTGTCTGTCTGTCTGTCTGTCTGTCTGTCTGTCTGTCTGTCTGTCTGTCTGTCTGTCTGTCTGTCTGTCTGTCTGTCTGTCTATCTGTGTCTGTCTCACCGTCTGTTAAGACTTTTTCTCAGAAACGCATGGAGGTATAAAGTTGAAATTAATATCGATTACTCAAGTCTGTGATCTCTTAAAGTTGTGAAAAAATTAAACTTATAGGTTAACGAAATCAAAAGATACCGCATAAGTCTCGATTTTGCTGAAATTGCTTGATATTCGCAAGGGAATCAAAACTTAGATGGTACTTCCCGTTGACCTAGAATCATGAAATTTGGCACGAAGCAAGGTCTTATAGCACAAGCAAAGGGAAAAATCTGAAAACTGCAAAATGTTGTCTTTCTAAAAAAATATTCAATTTGGTTTACATGGATGACATCACACTTTTTTTTTAATGTGGAAACCTAATTACACGTGTTACGCTCTCCAAGTGTGATCGGAACCCTTGGTGCGCGAGTCCTACTCGCACTTGGCCGCTTATTTTTAGGGTTCCGTACCCGAGGGGTGTCAAACGGGACCCTATTACTGAGACTTCGCTGTCTGTCCGTCCGTCCGTCCGTCCGTCTGTCTGTCACCAAGCTGTATCTCATGAACCGTGGTAGCTAGACAGTTGAAATTTTCACAGATGATGTATTTCTGTTGCCGCTATAACAACAAATACTAAAAATCAAAAGAAATTTAATATTAAGGGGGGCTCCCATACAACAAACGTGATTTTGTTGCTCATTTTTGCTCGATATTGATAATGGTAGCAGGTAGACGCTTAAAATGTTCACAATATATTGGTATATTATTTACTTAAAAAATAAATAATTAAATTAAAATTAAATTAATATTTAGAGGGGGCTCCCATACATTTTTTTGCTGTTTTTTTTAGATAATGATACGGAACACTTCGTGCGCGAGTCCGACTCGCACTTGGCCGGTTATTAAAATCTTAGCGATTATTAGTATCCGAAATAAATAAATAATGATAATGTAGGTACAATACATGTCAGTTATAGGATTGATTAAAGTACGCCTATATGTCTTCCTGATCTCAATTCAATATTTTCAAAATAAGATGACTTACATACGTACATACAACAATTACATTATAATTTATTATAACCAATTCAATTACTCGAATTATAATTCTTCTCAATTAGGAAATGATCACATAAATTGCTGAAAAAACTATTGACTCATTGTGAGAATAATAAATAGCTTAATGCGCGTACGTGTTGTATTTAATTATGTAAGTACCTAAGTGGTTACGTTTAGATAATAAAATATGAATATATGTGCCCGCACCCGCGTGGAAGACACGACGAAGAGAATTATTTTTTTATCGACTTCAAAAAAGGAGGGGGTTCTTGGAATTGGGTTTGCCTGCACGCCTGCACATACCATCAAATGGGTATGTTTGATAAGTAGGAGCTAGTATTAGTATAAAATTATAGTATCTGTGGAGCTAGGTAGGTTTCAGCTGGTCGATTTTTTATGTCGATAAATCAGGAGCGGTAGTGCACCCGCCAAGTCGCTTAAAGGCAGTCCTTTTCCCGAGTGTTAAATCTTCCTGTTACGATTTTAAATGTTATCATCTATATTTAATTATACTTTTTATGATAACAATTGAAAAAAATAATTGACCGAGCGAGCGAAGCGATCGAAGCGTCTCCGTTTCACGATTGGGCAAAAATGCTTTCGTATGTCTGTCTACAGGTCGCATTTTTTAACCGATTCTCGTGAATTTTTGTGGGCAGGTTGGATAATTGAATAGATTTTTTGTCGATTCAGTTTTTTTTTAATGGCGAAGATATGGGGTTTTAAAATATAAAAAATCGCTACAACCCAAACGGCTCGACGAATAAGTTCAAGTTCAAATTTTTTAATCTAGCATTTAATCTAATACCTACTTAGTCATCTATATTTAATTATACTTTTTATGATAACAATTGAAAAAAATAATTGACCGAGCGAGCGAAGCGATCGAAGCGTCTCCGTTTCACGATTGGGCAAAAATGCTTTCGTATGTCTGTCTACAGGTCGCATTTTTTAACCGATTCTCGTGAATTTTTGTGGGCAAGTTGGATAATTGAATAGATTTTTTTTCGATTCAGTTTTTTTAAATGGCGAAGATATGGGGTTTTAAAATATAAAAAAATCGCTACAACCCAAACGGCTCGACGAATAAGTTCAAGTTCAAATTTTTTATTGATCATAAAATCATACATATTACTTAGTCAACGTCAATATAATTACGATTTTGACATAGTTTTTGAACCTCCTTTCTGGTAGGTCCGTTGCTTCATTAAGTATTTTAATATAAAACTAACACATACTCCCATAAAAGAGTGAGCAACCTTACTGAGTCTGAACGCGGGCATAGCAATCTTATTTCTATTTCTAGTGCTAATACTATGATTATGACCTAAAGTCTTAAATAAACCTATGTTTTTTCTGGTGTACATGATATTTTCATAAATGTATTGACAGGTAACAGTAAGTATATTGATATTTTTGAATTTGTCCCTTAGTGACAAATGAGGTGTCGTTGGATTCGTGGAGACCGTGAGAGTGACACAGACTATATAATTATTAGGTTGTATTTTAGATCGCAAAATGTAGTTTACAAAGATATTGTTGCGGCTACTTTCATACTCTTGTACTCATACTTTGTTGTCCGTCTGTCTGTCTGTCTGTCTGTCTGTCTGTCTGTCTGTCTGTCTGTCTGTCTGTCTGTCTGTCTGTCTGTCTGTCTGTCTGTCTGTCTGTCTGTCTGTCTGTCTGTCTGTCTGTCTGTCTGTCTGTCTGTCTGTCTGTCTGTCTGTCTGTCTGTCTGTCTGTCTGTCTGTCTGTCTGTCTGTCTGTCTGTCTGTCTGTCTGTCTGTCTGTCTGTCTGTCTGTCTGTCTGTCTGTCTGTCTGTCTGTCTGTCTGTCTGTCTGTCTGTCTGTCTGTCTGTCTGTCTGTCTGTCTGTCTGTCTGTCTGTCTGTCTGTCTGTCTGTCTGTCTGTCTGTCTGTCTGTCTGTCTGTCTGTCTGTCTGTCTGTCTGTCTGTCTGTCTGTCTGTCTGTCTGTCCGTCCGTCTGTCACGACCCCTTTTTTATTTCCATCTGTTCATCCGATAAACTTCAAGTACGATGTGAGCGGTGAGGGAATGGAAAATAATGCAAACAAAATTCTAATTCCCGGTGTCGCTCGCGAGGTCTACAGCTCACAGAGCCACTCTAGTTTAAATTAAAATAAATACATCTTGCATTTCAAAATTTCAATATGAATATGTTGATGTTGTAACTTTTTTGATTAACTGATGATGATTCTAATGACTGTGATTGTGACATTTACTGATTCTTGATACTAATAAGATATGTTGAATACCATCTCCAAATAATTGATAGACTTTCAGACTGGGATGTAAGGATTAATATTGGATGAGTTTGATGAGGTTTTTGCACGTGGTATATTTTCTGATACACTGCGATTTCATTGCTTCTCTACAAATGCAATTACTATCTTAAATATTGTGAAAGTTCTTGATTGCGGACAACGTTTTTAGTGACATGAGAGATTATCATGCATGAAATACATGCACTACTGTTCAATTTAAGAAAATACTTGTCATAACGTTTAGTGAGTCTTTGCAACGTTTAGTAAGGGTACCTAGCCGTCTCTTTAATGGGTTTTCATATTTCATGTTTTTTTTTTCGGTATGACATATGCTATATCAATACCAAATGCTTATAGAGTTGTCAGCAATATAACGTAGGTATGATTTCATTTGCCTCCGTATAGTTCCTAGATTATGAGTTGCTTCATGGGTGTTAGTAATTAATGACGGTTTTCGTTTCACAGTTCACATCACACATTCAATTACGTTTTATAGTTCAAGTGTAGTTTCATATTTTTGTTACAAAATTCGCCAAAACAAAAACTTAAAAAAACCGTCTTCATGACATACTGATCACTTGGTCCTCCCCGCTTGTTTTACAGTGGTGTCGTCTATATACCCGAAAACGAGCCTACAAAACCGTCTTCATGACATACTGATTACTTGGTCCTCCCCGCTTGTTTTACAGTGTCGTCTATATACCCGAAAACGAGCCTACAAAATCCGTCTCCTGACAATGAGTCCATACGTATTACATAATGTAAACGAATATGCGATCCTAACAGCCAGAATATATCTCGTGACGATGAAAAGTCACAAAACATCTGGATGTATGATGTCATCCAGGTAAAAACAAATTGAACTTCACAGTTTTTCATGTAGAAACCTAGCTATTGGACCGATTCCTGATTTTCAAAATTGGGACCAAACTGTTGAGCTTTCCTTTTGAACAAAAAAAGAATTTTTGGAATCGGTTCATAAATAGTACCAGTTTCGATGTAACAAACATTGAAAAAAAATATGATCCCCCTTTTTTGAAGTCGGTTAAAAAGAATAAGTATCTGCTCGAAAAAAATAAGTTGCTACATTATATATTGTATAGGTACATTTACTATTCTAACTTGGCCTAGTCAACAATATGATCTGTACTCATTGTCAACCTAGAGAATTTACGTGAAAAATGTCGCGTTTCAGTTAGTGGTGTAGTTGTAGTAAACCCTGCGACGGTAAACAGTTGGTCGGTGTTGTTTGTTGTATGTTCGCGATTCAGTTCGTCCACAGTCGGATGTTTGTGCGAGCCGCAATGCCAAGATTTACATGATTGAAAACCTAGTTCGAAACTGTTACTTATATGAATTAATTGGTTCAAAACATTTAAATTTGTATTATATTTAGGTACCTATAATTTAGTTGCGGTTTGCTAATTATAATTTTGGCGAGGTATAATGTGAATAAATAGTTTTAAATTAATAATAAATTAAAAATCTTCTTAAATAAATGCTGTTGGATATCTTACACTTAACTTATTATACTTTCCGAATTATCGCCAGCCATGATAAACATTTTAAAGATTTCAGAGAAGTTTCTGAAAAGTTGCCCACTCGATATATTATCACGTTTAGTTAGCCTGCATTTTACCAACGAAAGAGTAACTTTTACTCTTTCGTTGGTAAAATCTTCTACTTTTTCATACACAGTAGTATCACCCAGATATGGCCCGAATTCTACTGTACACAAGCATACCACAAGCCTGGCACAAGCTTCAATACGACGCATTTGGTATTCTCCTAAAACCGGAATCGCAATTCACAAGCGCCAGCCTGACGCTTGTGAATTGTCGGACAGTAGAATACGAAGTAGGCTGGCGTCAGGCTGGCACTTGTGAATTGCGATTCCGGTTTTAGTAGAATACCAAATGCGTCGTATTGAAGCTTGTGCCAGGCTTGTGGTATGCTTGTTTGTGTACAGTAGAATTCGGGCCCAGAGATCACCTCATTTTGAACTGTCATTGTCATACAAGTTATTATCACCGATAGTTATTCATAAGTTTATTATATTATTATATCTAATACTTAGCGGCACTCAAAGGAAACTGTAACTGATTTAGATGCTTATCGAATAATTTTTATTTTGCATGGATGGATTTAGATGTGTCTAAGTCAATGATACAGGGTCGCATATTTTCTTAGAAATCATCGGAAATTTTGATTCCTTATCTTTGCTCTTTTTGTTGCATAATTTTTGAAACCTTCAGGAACTAACAAAAGTTGATAGGTAGTTGTTTACAAAAATGAGATAACTTACCATTTACTAACAAGATAGCTGCTGCAACACAGAGGGCGAATGATTGCATCTTTATGTTTTTGTACACTGACTGTACTGGTTCAATACTCAGAAGATGAGCTGATGAGCTGATGCTTCCTCACAGGCCGGCGCCAGTTTATATACTACACAAACTGTTCTCTTGCAGCGCGGTTTCGATCGGCTAGGGACGACGTCATCGGATGTCATCTACCAGTTAACCCTCCAGTTGCAGCGCTTACACTGTATTATCCCTAATAATAAGATGGAGTATTGAATATCTGGCTAAAAGTAGGCACATTTATGCCTCTGCCATGCCACCCCGTATGCCTCTGCCATGCCACCCCGTATGCCTCTGCCATGCCACCCCGTATGCATCTGCCATGCCACCCCGTATGCCTCTGCCATGCCACCCCGTATGGGAAAAGGCGTGACTCTATGTTTGTTAGTTTGTTTTAAAATAATATATGCAGCATAACGGTGGAGTACTAGGATCTATTGTCTATTCTATGGCATTAAGGTATTTATTATATTTATGCTTTTAAATGAAATATCTGACCCTGCCATCCCGCACCGCAAGGTAATAAGCGTGAACGACGACGACAGTATTTGTGTAAATTTCTTATCATTTTTAACCGACTTCCCAAAGGAGGAGGTTTACAATTCGTCCGGATGTTTGTTTTTTTTTTTTTATGTATGTGCCTCGATAGCGCCTAAACGGATGGACCGATTTGGAAAATTATTTTTTTGTTTGAAAGGGTTTACCTTCCCATTGGTCCCATTGACACCAGGTCAGGATCTGATGATGGGATCCTGGAGAAATCGAGGGAACTCTTCCACACCACATATGGCCACCAGATCTGCTCAATACTAGGTACAAATACAATGCGTGGCTGACGGGCAGGCAACGCATAGCCTAAACCGGTGGACCTAGAGCCATGAAACTTTGTACAGGGGTTCCTTAGTAGCGTGGGGTAGCACTGATATGAGATTTGACAAAATTAATTCCCCAAGGGGGGGGGGATAAGGGGTTACAGTTTGTATTAAACTCAATCTAATCAAATAGGGTTTGTGGAAGTCGGTTTTTCTAAAGTTTACTTTTTGTTTCAATTATACAGTTAAATTAACAATGACCCATTCAAAAATAAGTATATATAGGTTAGTGTGGTTTATATATTATTTATTTAAATCTTGTCCTGTTTATTGCAAGAAAAACATGGACATTCCATATTTATGTTTTTACTTCATTGTGATCTAATTATTTATTAATAAATTTTTTCCAGACATATAGTCCAATAGTCAAGTGGTTGTTTTGATGCGCTTCTTTCAACGTCCCTTCCGATCCTTGCACAGTGAGAAGGATAACGATCCATATCGTACGGTACTGGAAGAAGAGCATGTAGAGCATCACGACATATATTTTTAGCAATAAACTTTCAAGGATGCCATCGCAGGAAGAATACTCTACCTGAGATGGTACAAAACGAATCACCAATAGAAGAGCCATAATATGGTTTGTCATCGTTCCCTGATCTACAGGCGAGGGATATTCAAGTATAAGAATCGTCCGTAAAAGCATTAATGATGCAAATGCAATAATGTTGAAATGATCCGAATAGGATCACGCCGTTACCGTCCAAATTTTCAATGACGTCTTATAAATCGATGAACGCCGGCTGCACGCACAAAAAAGTGTCACGCACGTTCCGCCTGAGCCAGTCACAGTCGTTATCACGTAAAATTAAACCGACTTTACAGACAATCATTTTTTTCTAAATTAATACCTAATCTGTGGTGTGCTCTTCAGTACCTACAGCATGGTAATTTATTATAGGTCAGTAATACCGATCTGTTCTCTTTATGGTAGCATGTACCTACCGTGTGCGATTAAGGGTTAACCAATTGCAAGGCACCCTGCACGATTCAAACAATAGATAAAAACAAAATAATAGAGTTATGAATTATGAATGATATTACAGGTACCTACTTATTATCAATCGAATTTTTCAAAACATGCCCAACGCTCATTGATAAGAATAAAATTTTCAAAACAAATGACACCGTCTTATATTAAAACAATCAACAGGCGACCCCGGCGGCTACGCGGCTATGCGGCGGCGGGGCTGGACAGAGTCCTGTCTCATTTCTCGTCCAGTCAGGTTGGACGAAGTCGTGGTGGGTTGATTGCTACGCAGAAACAATCAACAGGCGGCCCCGGCGGCTACGCGGCGGATGCGGCGGGGCTGGACAGAGTCCTGTCTCATTTCTCGTCCAGTCAAGTTGGACGAAGTCGTGGTGGGTTGATTGCTACAGAAACAATCAACAGGCGGCCCCGGCGGCTACGCGGCGGATGCGGCGGGGCTGGACAGAGTCCTGTCTCATTTCTCGTCCAGTCAAGTTGGACGAAGTCGTGGTGGGTTGATTGCTACAGAAACAATCAACAGGCGGCCCCGGCGGCTACGCGGCGGATGCGGCGGGGCTGGACAGAGTCCTGTCTCATTTCTCGTCCAGTCAAGGTGGTTGGACGAAGTCGTGGTGGGTTGATTGCTACAGAAACAATCAACAGGCGGCCCCGGCGGCTACGCGGCGGATGCGGCGGGGCTGGACAGAGTCCTGTCTCATTTCTCGTCCAGTCAAGTTGGACGAAGTCGTGGTGGGTTGATTGCTACAGAAACAATCAACAGGCGGCCCCGGCGGCTACGCGGCGGATGCGGCGGGGCTGGACAGAGTCCTGTCTCATTTCTCGTCCAGTCAAGTTGGTTGGACGAAGTCGTGGTGGGTTGATTGCTACAGAAACGGTCAAGTGCGAGTAGGACTCACCAAGCAAGGGTTCCGATCACATTTGGAGAGCGTTACGCGCGCGTGTAATTAAGTTTCCACATAAAAACTAAAGTATGATGTCATCCATGTAAACTAAATTGAAATACAGATTTTTGCAGTATTCAGTTTTTTCCCTTTAATTGCTCGCTTTGTGCCAAATTTCATGATGGTACGGGAAGTACCCTGTAGGTTTTGGGTCCATTGCGATTACTATGAAAATACAACAATTTTAGAGCATAAACGGTCGTAGCGTTCGATTGCGTTGACCTAGGTTGATTTTTCACAGCTAATGCGACTACATACAGACCTTAGATAACAGTTGATATAAACAGCTTGATACGTCCACGCGTTTTTGATATAAAAGGTCTTGACACACAGACGGACAGACAGACAGACAGACGGACGGACGGACGGACTCGTTCCTTTTTTCCTTTTAATAATAATAATTGTTTATTTCATAAAAACGTTACAATAAAATCTTGTTTAACAAGTAAACAAGGGATGTATCGCTCGCTACTCCCTATAAAAGGGCGAACCCTGTGTTTTAGGATAAGTTGCTGCTACTTCCCATTAGGTGAATTGTGTTTATCATCATAAATACTTGACGTTGACATTAGACATTAATTTATTATTATTAAAATTAGAATTTGAGTTAAAGAATTTAAGGATCGGAACCCTAAAAATAACATATACAAAGAAACAAAGCCAAAATTCGATATAATAACCGGCCAAGTGCGAGTCGGACTCGCGCACGAAGGGTTCCGTGCCATTATCTATAAAAAACCGCAAAAAAAATGTATGGGAGCCCCCCCTAAATATTAATTTAATTTTAATTTATTTATTTATTTTTTAAGTAAATAATATACTCAATATATTGTGAACATTTTAAGCGTCTACCTGCTACCATTATCAATATCGAGCAAAAATGAGCAAAAAAATCACGTTTGTTGTATGGGAGCCCCCCTTAATATTAAATTTCTTTTAATTTTTAGTATTTGTTGTTATAGCGGCAACAGAAATACATCATCTGTGAAAATTTCAACTGTCTACCTACCACGGTTCATGAGATACAGCCTGGTGACAGACGGACGGACGGACGGACAGACGGACAGCGAAGTCTCAGTAATAGGGTCCCGTTTGGCACCCTTCGGGTACGGAACCCTAAAAATGATCCGACGGACGAGAACTTCCTTAACTTTAAATGCCTTCGGAATCGTGAAACCGTTTGTGCCGTGACGCTAAGCGCCGCCACATACACGAGTGCATCCAAAATTACTCAACTGCTCAAATATGGAAGTCCCTTAAAAAGTCTCAGAACCTGCCAGCTGGTAATGTCGATCTCAATGGTCTCAATAGACTCTTTTCTGCACCACCTGTTGTGATGGACCCTTATGTTAAAGAAGCCACTTTGCGTAACCTTCGTTCAAGATGCTGCTGCTGCTGTCACCGACCGACACTGTTTTTGAATTCTGCCATGTTGGAGTCGATGCTATTAGGAAAGCAGTGTTAGCAATATCTTCCAAAGTGGTGGGCGATGACAACATCAGTTTCCGGATGATCAGCACTGTGTTGCACGAACTGCTTCCTGTGATTACGCACCTTATAGAAACTACCTGAAAGGGAGAAATTTCAGAAAACTCTTTTCCTACTGTGTGGAAGAAAGCATATACCCTGGCTCCCGGTCCTCTCAAACATAGCCCCCCGAACATCCGTAAGAGAGCGGCTTTAATGAGAGAACATGCCAAAATCTCCAACAACGTTGCCCTGCCATGCCGCCAGGAGTTCCTCCAGCCCGAACACCAGAGACTGAAGTCACGACATGCTCCCTGCCGCCTCGCACTAAGCCTAGCTAGGGAAAATTTCAACCCCAAGAGCGACTGGACTAAATGCTGGCAAACTGAGATGGGGGATGTCGTGAGCGACCGCATTCGCCCAGGCGCATATGTACCGGGCTCTGAATTGCCCCGTCGGGAGTGGTGCCGACTGAACAGAATCCGAACAGGTCACGGACGCAGCGCCCGTTACAGATACCGCTGCGGTTGGTCTGCGTCTCCAAGCTGCGACTGCGGTGCCGAGCTCCAGACAGTAGACCACATAGTTCGAGAATGCCTCCTTCGGGCTTACCCTGGAGACCCCGATGACTTCATCACCCTTACAAATGACGCCACCAACCGGTTGAGAAATTTGGATATATGCCTGTGACGTTCCTACTCGGAGATGTCACACGAATAAATAAAAAAAAGTATCGCAGGGAGTTAAAATGGCTGCCTATTCGTCTTCGTCGGGATATGCATATCGTACAGCATTTTAACAAACTCTCAGCTTTTTAAGTGAAAGATTTACCTTTCTCCCCTTCGGCTAGACCACGTAGAACCCATATTGCTTCCATTCTTTCCACTCCACAACACAATACCGTCGCATACAAACATGGGTTCCGTTCCGTATGAGGGCAATAAGTCTTTGGAACGCGCTTCCCTGCGCCATCAGGGACAGTCCATCTCTCTCAATTTTCAGAAATCGTGTAAAGGAGCATTATCTTTCTCTTTCATAGAATTAGCAGGTATTATTGATATGTATTAGGTTTATTTATGTTAGATATATATGATAAATATGTATTCATGTAGATACTTCGGTATTTATTATATTCATTTATTGATAATATATTTTTACTTTAGCACAGGCCTACCCGTTTTGAGATTTAAAATGTATCCTGTCCATCCTGGGCTTGCTGGAAGAAATCTCTTTTTAGAGATGCTTGCCTTTGTTCATGTATTTTCTGTATTGTTTGTTTTTTCTGATATGTGCAATAAACATATACGAAATACGAAAATATTACCTACTTGTACTTACTTTTAACCTGATAGGTACCTACTTTACTAATCAAGCGCTAGCTTTGAGCTAAGGATTGAGTTTGAGGCACTTACGGTCATCAAAAGCTATTTAGTAAATATGGTGCGGTTTCGGCAAGTTGAGTATATTACAGGGTCTTATCCTTATTTCGATTTCAGAATAATATTTTGATCTACAAACCAAAAATATGACTGAACTACTACTTAGTGATATTATTTTAGCACCGAGAGTTCGTGCAATTTTTTTCAAAGGCTTAAGATCCCATAATTAAAAGTAGAGCAGGTTTCATGATAAAACGTATCAATTCAGATTAAATACAGTCGATCTAAACTCCGATAGTAGTGCCTAAGAGTTCGCGTTGTACAACTCAGTTGTCTGTTGACAGTTTGACAGGTCAATGTGTATCAGCGTGTCGGTCGGCTCGAGTCGTGGTTGTTCTGTAATCTGCATCCATACCGGTCGTGATGTCCCATCACCATCTCCATCACTGGCCATGACTCCTTCCCTTGTGAGCCAGATCATGAGATCACGAATTAGGCCAATTCTTCAAGTGTCTAAAATAAATACCACTGTTAGGGACACTGTTATGTACAGTGAGCCAAGGAATTAGCGTGACCGGCCTAAATACTAATTCAGTGGGCCGGCCCAGTTTCGCTTACTGAACATCGACCTAGAGATATTTTCATCTGGATTTGGCCAATATTCCGACCATACACAAAGCGTCCAGCAAAGCAGAAGCAGGCCAACAGCACATAGTAACGGATATACATATAAGTACCTATTTTGCGTTAATTCATTTACCCAACTTGATCAGAGCAACTTTATTTTTCACTTCCCAGTTCCCAGTACATTTTGGCCTGAGTGGGTCAGCTGATTTGTATGGAGAAGTGAAAAATAAAGTTGTTATACTTAATCAAATCAGTTTCATAATGAAAGTTGCTCAGGAATCAGGATGATATCCCTAACAAAATAGTTTTTCATTTTGCGTTAATTCATTTACACCTTGTATATAAATATTTACATACAGGCGCATACAATGCATCTTGCTCATTAATAATAATAATAAATATTTGTTTCAGTTCACAAAACTTAACTTAAGCCTAGCCAGGGACTTTCTTCCTTGTCGGCTTCGCCTCACTATAGCGTCGGTAAACGATGCCCTCCTCCGGCCATAGTCCTTGGCCAGGAACATTTTCCGCCGGCACCAAGTCCTTTGGTATTTCTGTCTCCGAAGGACTTGTCTGCAGCGTCACTGTCTTCTTCTGTCTGGACGGCGGAACCTGCACTGTCATACGTCCATTTGCAATGTTCTATCTCCTTGGTTTTCACATTACTATAGTGCGTTTCATCGAATAGGCATTAAAGACTTCGACAAAGGAACTATTTGATGAAACGCATTATAGAGTTAGGTAGATTTGACAGTTGCGTTCCATAGAACTTATGTCAAATTTGACGCTACCTACATATACCTACCGGCTGATTAGGGATAAATAGGTTATTGCAAACGGCCTTTAGTCCTTTCCTGGATGTGACGCACAATGTTCGTTTTGGTCATGTTCACGTCGAGCCTGGAAAGGTATATTTGCACCGTCGTCGTGGGAGCCGCAACTTTGAGGCTGCACTCGGCGGCGGCGGGGGCGGTACCATACCACGATGATTGCGTCCAGCATCTAGAACCCGATACAACGATTTCCTTCAATGTTTTACTTCTATCTACGACAGCTGTGATTCAAATCCAGCTCTCTGATGTAAAAACTAAGTCAAATTACACCTTTTGGTCGTATGCGTCTTCAAAGTCGATACGGGACAGTATTCACGCTGTGAACTGTACTGCGAAGTATCTTTAGTTAGTTCGGGCGGCAAACGGCGATATTGTATAGGTAAGTACATACTGTATGTAAATGTGGTGTCATGTCAGCGATACAGCACTAAGTGCTAAGATATTGTAAGTAGGTACCTGTTAGGTAAGTATAACAATAATCCTAACTATTTCAGGATTATATCTAAACAATGTATACAGGGTGACATTTAATTAGCCGACCATATTTTGGGGGATTTTATTTAGTCGTATGGCTTAATTATAAGTACAGTCGTTTCGTATTATTTAATTACAAGTTTATGTCAAGGCTTTTATTAACCCATTGGGCTACGTCATTAGAAAGGGTGAACAGGTCTGCAGGGTCGCCATGGTATTTTCTGCGGGGGCAGTTCTTAATTATATGGTTCATGTCTTGAGACTGACATAGACATAGACATCGTTTATTGATATACAGGGTGAAATTAAATTAGCTGACCATATTTTGAGGAATGATAGTACCCATCATTGTGAACAACTTTTCCTATGAAACATATGGTCGCAAATGAAAAACATTTTTCGTCCCCCAGTAGATTGCCCCGATCAGCTGATTTCAAGTTACTATGGGAGACCCAAAATTTTTTTTCTTTTGCGACCACATGTTTCATAGGGAAAGTTGTTCGCAATGATGGGTACTATCATTCCCCGAAATATGGTCAGCTAATTAAATGTCACCCTGTATATATCATGATAGGTTTTATACATAACTTATGTACTCTATAATATGTCACTGTCTCCGTTCATCTTTTTTATTCACTGAGCCCCGCAGCCGCAAGCCGCGGAGCTCCTCCATCCACATCGGCTCATGAACTCTCCAGTAGGTACGGCCATGTCCAGTTCGGAGTCTATTAAGTTGGCACCAATGTTTTCTTGGGAGATCGAAACCCTTTGGCTTTTGTGTTGGATCAATTTTCATTGGGAGATTTGGGGGAGTGTTAGCGGTCCACTCTTGCTTCCACGCCTCCGAAACATTAAAGTTACTGTAAATTAGGTCTTTGGCAGCAAGATGTGGTGGGCGACGAGACTTTAAGCGATGGACCGGAGGGCAGAAAAATTCCTCGAACATTGGCAGGTCCAGATTCCTGGCGATTTTCTGTGCTTCTCTCAGCAGGGACTGTTGTCTTCTCAGATGTGGGGGTGCGATGTGACTCAGAACAGGCAACCACTGTAGAGGAGTTGAGAGTAATGAGCCCGAGACACATTTCATCGCCAGGTTCAGTTCCACGTGTACGGAGTTCGTGTGGGCACACTGTTGTGTTGATCCAGACTGGAGCGCAATATTCCCCGGTAGAGTAGACAAGGCTTAGTCACGTGGTGCGCAGTACATCTGCGTTAGCTCCCCACTGTGTAGATGTTAGTTTGTGGAGGATATTATTCCGCGTTAGAAGTTTTTTTCTCAGCTTGGAGGTGCGGCCCGAATGTCAGCGATCTATCCAGGGTAACTCCTAGGTATTTAGGGGTAGGGTTATACACAAGCTCCGAGCCCGAGAAGCTTATGTGTGGCTGGTAGCTTGCTTCTTTGTTGTGAAGGTGGAATGTGGACACTTCAGTTTTGGGGAATGATAGTACCCATCATTATGAACAACTTTCCTCAAGGAACTATAGGCGCAAATGAAAAAAAAATACGCGTGTAGCACCGTACACGTGTTAGAAATAAAACTTCTGTAGCTAGATCATTAAGTGGTACCTATACTATACACCTATACCTACCTATACTAAAAGAGATTTAAATTTCCAATTTTGAGATCCAATCTCTGCTTCAAGTTACTTTTAAGTTTCAGACGTCCGATTATTTGAAATTATTTTATACTTGTACTTACTTTTAATACGTCATGTCATTTATTTCCCACCATTCCTTATCTACAATTTGTCGCGCTCGTGGTGATATACTTAACTCATTCAATAGTGTCACTACTATTTGCATCTCGCTCAGATTATATACCATCTGACGTCACGTCTTTAAGCCGTCTCGCTCAAATGTATGCATTGCTTTGCTTGTCTCTGTGCCCAGTCCCTTTATTTGATTGATCGAGTACGTATTTTCAACTATTCCAAGTTAATGTGTACCTGCGGGGTTACCATAAGGCTTGCCACTCACCTCAGTCGCGCAGATAAATGACAAAGAAAATGGCTAAATCAATATATGGACGACTGCCCCAGACATGTACAAAGACTTCTCAACAGCCAATAGCATTTAAATATTCATTCATAAATTTAATTTACTGCGTCTGTATTTAGTTTGTAGAACTTGAAGAAAAAAATAATTAAATATAGGTAAATAAGAGTTGTTACTCAATACTCCGTGATTCCAATATGATTCCGTGACCTTTGCCGTCGCTAGAAATAAGCACCATTTTGCAATAACATGCAACATAACGCCATCTAGCCACTCCTCTGGAAACCTCCTGTTTTCAACAGTTTTGCTAGTTGGCAATTATGTTGTGTTTGTCCCAGCCAGCGGCGGCGGCGGCGGCGGCGCCATCTTGGCCATACCGGAAATCAAGAACTCGTGGAAGAATGCTTAAAATAATTTTTATTCGTTAACGTTTCATCAGGTTTTTCTCTCACTAATTAACATTCTTTATTGTACGAATGTATTATTATCTTATCTGATTAGTTAAAAACCGTATTGAAAATAGTTGCGGTTTTAAAAGTCTTCAGCCGACCCTGACGTCACCGTTTCGAATTTCCGTTACCATTTCTTAGCCACTCGTGATAGCAACCGGCTAGTAGCAATTGAAAAGCAAATATATGAATAACCCACAGTTGAGAGGTTAAATAAATTTTACCACCGTGCCCTAAGAAGTTTTACTTCAAAAAAAATTTCGTCCCCCAGTACATTGCCCCGCGATCAGCTGATTTCAAGTTACTATGGGAGACCCAAAAATTTTTTTCGTTTGCGACCATAATATGGTCCTTGGGGAAAGTTCTTTATAATGATGGGTACTATTTTGCTCCATGGTACTATCATTTCCCAAAATATGGTCAGCTAATTAAATGCCACCCTGTAGATCTAGGTACCTACGCACATATTTAGATCGAAATCAACAAACACCGTGTTCTTTCTGTTGCACTTTACTCCCAATTTTAGGGTTCCGTACCCGAAGGGTGACAAACGGGACCCTATTACTGAGACTTCGCTGTCCGTCTGTCCGTCCGTCCGTCCGTCTGTCACCAGGCTGTATCTCATGAACCGTGGTAGCTAGACAGTTGAAATTTTCACAGATGATGTATTTATGTTGCCGCTATAACAACAAATACTAAAAATCAAAAGAAATTTAATATTAAGGGGGGCTCCCATACAAAAAACGTGATTTTTTTGATCATTTTTGCTCGATATTGATTGGTAGCAGGTAGACGCTTAAAATGTTCACAATATATTGAGTATATTATTTACTTAAAAAATAAATAATTAAATTAATATTTAGGGGGGCTCCCATACTTTTTTTTTTTTGCGTTTTTTTTAGTTAATGGTGCGGAACCCTTCGTGCGCGAGTCCGACACGCACTTGGCCGGTTATTCATTCATGTTTTGGATAGGATTGGGGGATGGATTACCCTCTACCCCTACTCCTCTCTCTATCTACTTTTAGTAGTGAGTGTGATATATGAAGAGCATGAATGTTTGTTACTTTTAAGTTTGACTTAGATAGTAACATCATGAGGCGTTTCCCGACTTACTTCAGGATTACACGCAGCCTCGCAGTTTGTGACTCTGTAGAGTCGAGGGAGTCAGTGGCGCTAGTGAGGTGGGTGACAGAGCTCCAAAAGACGCTCGTCTTGATGCCGAATTGTGGATGCATAGCACGAGCGAACATCAAATCGTATCCATCACCTGCGACAGGCGGGGCTTCGGCTCGTAAATCTTACGAACAACCTCTGGCTAATTGTTAATGAGCTATAAATATTGTCCATGTATTATTTAATAGATTTGTCGAGGTGGCGGCGGCAGTGGGCGTGTTATTTTTGGTAGGTACATATTATTCATACATTAATCTTTACTTGCTTAGGTTACTAATAGAGTTCCTACCAAATGGGTAGGCTATACTTAGGCACAGTAAGCCAAGTAATATGCATATTGGGCTATGGACTATGTTGCATCACAGTTTTTACTAGCGCATAGCCCAGTAAAGTACAGGGTCCTCATAAAATTTAAACTACTGTATCAGAAACCATAAATAAACTTATCGTATTCGTAGATATGTGTAGGCCAGCTCAGCTAATTCTGTACGGATATGAGCAGCCAGGGCCACACCGTACCGTTATCCAATGCGATGCCGAGCCAGCCGCATTATTTGCAAGAAGTAAGAATATACATAGGTACTGATCACCCGGCTCCCCGGGGCTGCACTTGGGTCAAATCATAAGATAGATAAAAATAGAAAGAAAACTATGAGAGCAATATTCTGTACCTGTAGTTGAAGATGCTGAAGAATGTCTATGTATGGTAATCAAATCACGTAGAGGGCGCCAGACAATTTTAAATTTTAGTGTGTGATGCGATGCATTTTAAATAGCCAAGAGGCGGACGTCACCCAATTTAACACTAGACATGTCAGTTCGATAACAGGTACAAGAAAAATGATTGATACGAGGGTCGAGGCCGCTTACTAACTTGGCGGGGTGTCTCGGGGGCACTCCGCACTCCTGCCTGCCTGTCTCCACATTGGCGGGGTGTCTCGGGGGCACTCCTGCCTGCCTGTCTCCACATTGGCGGGGTGTCTCGGGGGCACTCCGCACTCCTGCCTGCCTGTCTCCACATTGGCGGGGTGTCTCGGGGGCACTCCGCACTCCTGCCTGCCTGTCTCCACATTGGCGGGGTGTCTCGGGGGCACTCCTGCCTGCCTGTCTCCACATTGGCGGGGTGTCTCGGGGGCACTCCTGCCTGCCTGTCTCCACATTGGCGGGGTGTCTCGGGGGCACTCCGCACTCCTGCCTGCCTGTCTCCACATTGGCGGGGTGTCTCGGGGGCACTCCGCACTCCTGCCTGCCTGTCTCCACATTGGCGGGGTGTCTCGGGGGCACTCCTGCCTGCCTGTCTCCACATTGGCGGGGTGTCTCGGGGGCACTCCTGCCTGCCTGTCTCCACATTGGCGGGGTGTCTCGGGGGCACTCCTGCCTGCCTGTCTCCACATTTTGATAACAACTTGACATAGCGTCACTCTTTTTCCCATACGGGGTGGCAGATAGCCTGTTTGCGTGACAGGGGTTGTTATAAGTGAAACTCTGGGCTCTGGCATTTTAAAAGAGATACGGGGAAGTTTCTTGCCCTTCTTTGCTCCATCCCTAAGCCCACAACTTCCGAAGGGGCGGTAGTATACAAAAATATTAATATTATATTGACGTTGACTAATTATTTCTTTAAATTCAATAGAAATTGTATTTTCTATTTTATTAGATTGAATATCTTTATTATTTATAATATTTGTAAGTAAGTAATCTGTATGATAATGGTCAATAAAAAAAATTGAACTTGAACTACTATTCCTACAGTTTCAATTTTATTCTCGGCATAGGTACCCTTCGTGTGCGATTCCGACCCGCACTTGACCGTTTTTTTCCCCTTATTACCTATTTACTGTAAACTTTGGTTTTTAGAGGGCCGCTGACCGCTCTTTCTCTCATGGCCTCATATCTATTACCTAATAAACTTGGTGCAACTGTGCCTCTGCCACCCCGTATGGGAAAAGTGGTCACGTTAGTATTTGTTAGGCTTCTATTACTGGAACATTTGCAAGAATTAGGTATCACTCACCTCACTACTAGTGATTAACTAGAAATCCACGACGGCGACACGCCGACGACGACCGACACGGTCTAGCCCTTAACTACGGAGTACTATTATCTCTTCTGTGCCTTAACTTAAGAACAATATTTTTTTAGTATATAGGTAGGTAGGTGCTCATCGTTATGGTTCGTTACAAGTTTTATGGGCCATTCCCGTCGCAAAGTATAGTGGGCTACACACGACATGATATCGATCGGTGGCGATCTAAGGTGTAAAAAAGTGATAACCTGGAGTCGCCTGCTGTATGCGCTTGGAGTGGTGTACTCACACACAGCAAGCGGCTCCAGTTTATCACCTTTTTACACCCTAGATTGCCACCGATATCATGTCGAGTGTAGCCCGCTTATTTATGAGCTATAAATCTCAGGCTGTCGCTCGCAGACAGCAACTCCGGCCGCGTGTTAAGTTGTCCCCGGGATTGCTGAGGTGACTGACGACCACAGATCACCCCCGCTGACGACTGACGAGGGTGGCGGCAGCAGGCGCCACCAGTATGGCAATTTGGCACACATTGTTGTGTGACCCAGTAATGCAATGGGATCTACTGCCTCCTGTGACGCACGTATTTACACGAAATAAAGTCCAGAGTAGCTGGCGTACTTTTACAGACAGCATTTCTATTTTACATTTTTTGGTAGAACGCTTCTCTGACAATCTGTCCATGGGAGTAAGGTGTCTCATGTTGAAGTAAGTATTTATTTACATTCACTATAAATATAAATGTGATTAGAAGAGGATTTGTGGCTTATCACTATGCAGGAGTGGAAGCGGTATCAAGGCCTAAAATTACTGACTTTACTGACCAAAACCTAATGATTTACTGACCAGATACTGACATTTACTGACCGTTTTACTGACCAAATTCTACCCTTAATCGGACTGTTGTTACCTTCACTGTGTGTATCTTATGTGCTTAGTAATAATATTAAGTGCTTGTTAATAATTGGTAAGATATAACGTTGTAAGTACAGACAGCAGCACATCAAGTGTAACAGTCGCACTACGAAAGTCACCACTACGCTACGCCGCACGGTATAAAGGCTATCTCAAGGTCAAACTGATACGCTTGATGTGTTGTTGCCTGTACATGTGAATAAAAGAAAAGATTTTTTTTTGTTAGGCCTCCACCATCCCCATAGCCAACCTGCACCACCCTTTTATTAAACATTCTAGAGTTAACAATATAATTCTTATTAGGATGCGATTTGCTCAGGAAGCAATGGGATGAAGCAAAATCGCAGCTCGGGGTATCCGGGGTCGCGTACCCGTGCACTCAAATGTCAAGTTACCGGACAAGCAAATTGAACAAGAGTACCCCCTGGATGTAGTAAAAAGTACTACACAGAGACTTTATTGAAAAGTATCATCAAATTAATAAACAAACACCAAATCAATAAAGTAAAAATGAGACACATCATTTGAAGAAGGCCGAGATCCTAAAATTACTGACTTTACTGACCAAATTTTAAAAAAACTGACTTTTACTGACCACCTTAAAAAAAAACTGACTTTTACTGACTTTACTGACTTGTTTCCACCCCTGCACTATGGGATGAGGACTAAAGTTATGTAAATAAAAGATTCCATAAAATGAATTAGCATTTTATTAAATTAGGTGTTAAGAGCTTGGCAAGAAGGAAGTACCTACCTAGTGTGTTACAGACCACAGTCTATCTATGCAATTAATTACAGTATTACTAAAATACTATAACAAATACAGTTTGGTAAGTACTTTCTTTCCTACTCAACAAGTCCTTTAATAATAAGAGTTGGTATTAATAATAAAGTTAAACAGACTATAGTAATACCACTGCTACATCATGCTTTACTGTCATCATCATTAAAGATATAACTAGATACCTATCTAAAACTAAATATCAATTTAAAAATATATGATACTAAAAGTCGTCATTTTTCCAGTTGGCAAAGAGTTTCCTCATTTTTTCAGGAACTAGCACACCAGAGTGTGCTGCCTTCGGTCGTCGCCCCATGCTGGCTTTCAGGAACAGGCACACCAGAGTGTGCTGCCTTCGGTCGTCGCTTCCATGCTGGCTTTCAGGAACTGGCACACCAAGTGTGCTGCCTTCGGTCGTCGCTTCCATGCTGGCTCTCAGGAACTGGCACACCAGAGTGTGCTGCCTTCGGTCGTCGCTTCCATGCTGGCTTTCAGGAACTGGCACACCAGAGTGTGCTGCCTTCGGTCGTCGCTTCCATGCTGGCTTTCAGGAACTGGCACACCAGAGTGTGCTGCCTTCGGTCGCCATGCTGGCTTTCTTGCACTTCCCGGAGCATTCTTCTGCGCACTGCTCAGTGCCAATTTCTTGACACTACCAGGAACAGTAGTTTTTTCTGCTGTAGCTGGCACATTTTCTTTAGATCGGACAGGTTTTGGTGTTGGCACCGTCTTCATCCTCTCTCGTGCAGCCAGTGTCACTTTGGATTCTGGTAAAAAAGAAGACATTTCATGTAATATTTAGATGTTAGAACTTCAAAACTATTGTTTTCCGTGCAATAAAGAATTAGGTATGAATTATGAACTAACTTTCAACGGCCTTTAGGGTGGAGAAATGGTAATGAATGACTGATGACAAGGTAAGAAAGTAAGTAAAATATGACGAAGGCGAAATGGCTGGAATGTCGATGCATTCCCTACCTTTAGGTGTTTGTACTGTGGATTTATTCGCCTTAGTTTTGATGACTGAGATCTTTGTTTTGGAAATCGCACGTTGTATTTGTGGACTCGACTTCACAGGAGTTCCTCTTGGTGCCATTTTGCATGCGTACGCGTAGATCCTAGGTGTTGCGGAACTTGAATCGTTAGTTCTTTGGTTCTTTTCTTACACAGACACAGTGCTCTATTTTATAATCTACAATCATAGAATCTAAATAGCCAAACTTACTTAGGTAGGTATTTGAATATTGATAAACAAAACGGTTAACTTTCTGCATATTCCTTGACTTTCTGACGCCGCGTTCCGTAACATCGACCATCGGCGCCATAATCGATTACAGCGTCTACAATGCCATTCCGTCCGAATCAGTTTTTGACGTGACAACGATATCTCAAAATGGTTGCCATGACGTCATGAATGACATCATCAACTCCGCCATATTGGGATATCATCGACCATCGACGACCATCGTCGAGAGCGTGAGCACTGATAGATCGGTCAAAGTGACAGCTGTCATTCTTTACCGGCGGCGGTGAAAAGTTTGTTTGGTTATAACTTTAATTCATTTCTGAAGTCGTATTATTAGTATTTCTCAGCCGCAGCCTGTTCTCACTCACTTTCAATCAAAACCAGCTCAAAACGATGATCTAAATTGTTATTCTACAAAAGTTTGGTTAGAATGGTTTGACATCTGTCAGTGTCGACGTCTACCGTCGCGTTTTATCGTTCCGAATGGATATCTGTGATAGACGCTGGTGGTCGTGATTTCCCATTCGGAACGGTCATGATGGTCGTGACGTCACGTGAGCGATGATAGCGCTGATAGCTCGTCGCGGAACAGAAGGTGAGACTTTAGCTTATCACCACCACAGACTATGACTTTCTGAGACTTTAGCTTATCACCACCACAGACTATATAGGGATACTAATCACCACAGACTATATAGGGATACTATACTAGAGAACTAGAGATACTACCAGAGTATTTTTTTGAAGTAAAACTTCTTTGGGCACGGGGGTAAAATTTATTTAACCTCTCAACTGTGGGTTATTCATATATTTGCTTTTCAATTGCTACTAGCCGGGTGCTATCACGAGTGGCTAAGAAATGTAACGGAAATTAGAATCGGTGACGTCAGGGTCGGCTGAAGACTTTTCAAACCGCAACTATTTTCAATACGGTTTTTAACTAATCAGATAAGATAATAATACATTCGTACAATAAAGAATGTTAATTAGTGAGAGAAAAACCTGATGAAACGTTAACAAATAAAAATTATTTTAGGCATTCTTCCACGAGTTCTTGATTTCCGGTATGGCCAAAACCAGTGACGTGACCAAAAACTACTTCGTTCAACCTCTTTGTTGGAACCGGAACTTATGTTTGACAGCTGTGCGATGCGATCCATATACAGTTTGTAAGAAAAGAGTTTCATCAATGTCACACGGGTCGATATGGATTTCTAAAATGATGAACGAATCGTTTTGTGGCCGGTAACTATGGAATAGGTACCTAAAACGCGCTGCGTAGTCGCGCAACGGGCAGCTAGTAATCGCATAAACTCACTTAGAATCATCCAAATGTGATATTTAGTTTTCAAGCAAATTCCGATGTGATGGATGGCTGCATTAAGACTTCTTGAAAACAATAAGTAGGTACCTAGAACTGTTCTAAAGCCACTTTTTATTATATAGTGCAGTTCAAGTCACAAATTAGCAGTTTAGCTACTAAGTACGTGTTATACCTACCTATTTAATGTTTATCTGTAGTAAACGGCCAAAGCGAGGTCTACAGCTTACAGAGCCATAAGTTTAATGGCTTATTGTTTCGATTATTTGTTTGTATGTAATTTTTGTAATACATATTTTAAAGTTGAATTGTTGTTATAACTGTTGAAATTATACGATTTTGATTTTAATAAGCTTTTGTAATTTTAAAGTTAATGCTTCATGCCAGTCAATAATGTTGAAGTAAAATATCAAAATCGGGGTATGTCGTATGGCGGACTGAAGAAATGTCAAGAATAAAATTAAATAAGAGTTACGTCATCGCTTCGCGATGAAGTAACCCTAAAAAATCCTAACAAAGTAGGTATGTATAGGTTAGAGGGGGTAGCATAAGGCACGCCAGTCACCCCAGCCACGCATTTTGTCACAATTTAATGTCATATCATAATGAATGCGCGCTATTTTATGGAGAAACATCATTGAGACGCGAAAGGAGTTGGCAATTTGGCAAAATGACTGCCCCAGACATGTACAAAGACTTCTCAACAGCCAATTAATAGCATTTAAATATTCTCTCATAAATTACTGCGTCTTTAGTTAGTTTGTAGAACTTGAAGGAAATGATTAAATAATTAAGAGTTGTCACTTCATACTCTATGATTCCGCCATTGATTAGTGACTTTTGCCATCGTTAAAAATAACATGCAACATAATTGCCAATTGCCAACTAGCAAAACTGTTGAAAACAGGAGGTTTCCAGAGGAGTGGCTAGATGGCGTTATGTTGCATGTTATTGCAAAATGGTGCTTATTTCTAGCGACGGCAAAGGTCACGGAATCATATTGGAATCACGGAGTATTGAGTAACAACTCTTATTTACCTATATTGAATTTTTTTTTCTTCAAGTTCTACAAACTAAATACAGACGCAGTAAATTAAATTTATGAATGAATATTTAAATGCTATTGGCTGTTGAGAAGTCTTTGTACATGTCTGGGGCAGTCGTCCATATATTGATTTAGCCATCTTCTTTGTCATTTATCTGCGCGACTGAGGTGAGTGGCAAGCCTTATGGTAGCCCCGCAGGTACACATTAACTTGGAATAGTTGAAAATACGTACTCGATCAATTAAATAAAGGGACTGGGCACAGAGACAAGCAAAGCAATGCATACATTTGAGCGAGACGGCTTAAAGACGTGACGTCAGATGGTATATAATCTGAGCGAGATGCAAATAGTAGTGACACTATTGAATGAGTTAAGTATATCACCACGAGCGCGACAAATTGTAGATAAGGAATGGTGGGAAATAAATGACATGACGTATTAAAAGTTAAAAGTAAGTACAAGTATAAATAATTTCAAATAATCGGACGTCTGAAACATAAAAGTAACTTGAAGCAGAGATTGGATCTCAAAATTGGAAATTTAAATCTCTTTTAGTTGACCGAGCGAGCGAAGCGAGCGAAGCGTCTCCGTTTCAGGTTTGGGCAAAAATGCTTTCTTATGTCCGGTTGTTCTCCTCTACAGGTCGCATTTATGAACCGATTCTCGTGAAATTTTGTGAGCAGGTTGGAAAAATAAATAGAATTTTTTACTCGAGCCAGTTTTTTGATTTTTTTCAAAATGGCGGAGAAAAAAAATCGCTACAACCCAAACGGCTCGATGGATATTAACAAATGAGGTGTCGTTGGATTCGTAAAGACCATGAGAGTGAAACAGATGAGCGAGCGAAGCGAGCGAAGCGTCTCCGTTTCAGGTTTGGGCAAAAATGCTTTTGTATGTCCGGTTGTTCTCCTCTACAGGTCGCATTTATGAACCGATTCTCGTGAAATTTTGTGAGCAGGTTGAAAAAATAAATAGAATTTTTTACTCATGCCAGTTTTTTGATTTTTTTCAAAATGGCGGAGATATGGGGTTTTAAAATGTAAAAAAAATTGATAATGATCTAGCTACAGAAGTTTTACTTCTAACACTTGTACGGTGCTACACGCGTATATTTTTTTTTTGTGTATTTTATGGCCTGGTTGCAGACCTTTGAGCCGCCCACGTCTTCATTAAATAAAAATAATATGAAATAGAGTTAACGATGCGCGATTGTGAATAACAATCGCTAAACCACTCGATTGTTGAAATATCGAGGAAGTCGTGAAGCGTGAGCAGTCACTGGTTTAGTGGTTTCATTGGTTTGGATTTCCAATAGTTTTAAGCTCATGTAAAAGTATGCATGCTCTATGCTCTGAGAAGAAGTATCTAATTTTGTGTGGAACATTCTATCAGAAAACTATCGAAATTCATGAATTACTACTAGTTTGGATCAGATTGTTCGTAAACTTTATTGCGCCCCGATAAGGAACAATTTTGATTGTATGTACGAGTGAATAAACGAAACAAACAAGTGTAAGCGTGAAAGAAATATAAACAACATGGCGTCGATTGTGAATAACAATCGATAATCCCGAAATAGCTAGTTTATGTTTGTCACGCAAAAATGATCTTTATAAACTCAGAAAAAATATCCAATTTTGAGTGCCAAATTCAATCAGTAACCATCGAATTTCACAAATACTACTAGTTTGTATTCGATTGTTTGTAAAATGTATCAAAGTAGACTTTATTGCCCAAAAAAACGCTCAATTTGGTATGGCAAAGTAAATGAATGAATGGTTTCACGACTGTACATTGTTACATTTACATTTACGTTATGTACTTTTAGGTCAATATAAAAACAGGTGCAATTTTTTACAGCATAGTCAGAATAAACAAGAATATATTCGACATGCTATGCAGGCAATGTGAATTTTCCAGGGCGGCTAACGCCGCCCTATGAATGAGTTCTTATGAAGTTGTCCTTTCTCGACTTGCTGGCCATGGGAAGTTTCCGGGTAGTAAGCCGGGTAGTAAGTTCCGCAGCCCTATGAGTTCTTATGAAGTTGTCGTCGATATTAGGCCGATATTAGACTATCATAGAAATATGATCATAGATGTAGGACTCATATAAGTATGATAAACCTATGACAGTGTAATAACAACCTATGATTCACATAATAGAAGTTTGATCCTATTTCACAGCAAGCATACAATTAGGATCATATGTGACTTTTCGGTGTTTATAGTAAGTGTCACGAAATAAATTCTGGCTGTTAGGGTCGTATATTCGTTTACATTTAGTAATACGCATAGACGTCACTGTCAGGAGACACATTTTGTAGGACATTTGTATACCAAGCGAGGAGGACTAATGTAGTCGGTTTTTTGAAGTTTTACTTTAGTGAATTATTTCTCACCCTTAGGGCAATTAATAAAATTGCACTCATAGCAACGGAAAACGCGGCTAAATCGCTATCCATCTTGATTTCCTATGACGTTTATATGACCTCAGGTGTAATATGCAAACATAGAACAGCATCATATAAAAATGTGATCCTAGAATTTGACAGATATGAAATCAAATTTCTATGATAAATATATGATAGTCTAATATCGGCCTAAGACTTGCTTGACATCATGTGCAATTTCCAGGGCAGCTGACGCCGCCCTATGAGTTCATGTGAAGTTCTCTTTGTTAGACTTGCCTTGCTTGTCAAGAGTCCGGGGCGACTAACGCCCCGCCCTATGAGTTCATGTGAAGTTCTCGTTATTTTTATATTAGACTTGCTTGTTATAGCCTATGTTGTTATCTTATGCTTTTCTCGTTTTTCGACTTTATAGCCATCCCTGGGTCGGCTAAATGCTGCCCAATGAGGTGTTAATTAAAACTTTTAAGTTTTTTGTCTATAGTGCCTTTTTATTTAGTGTTAGTGTCGTTTTCTACAAAAATAAGAAAATTTTACTTTTATCTTGAAAATTTTCTTCTTCTTCTTCTTCTTTTTATTAATGGCGTCCTAACCTCTTTTGAGGTTAATTTTGCCAGTGTCAAGTGGTCAGGTTCTCATTTGAGAACTTTACTTGAAAATTTTACTTTTTAGGGTTCCGTACCCGAAGGGTGCCAACCGGGACCCTATTACTGAGACTTCGCTGTCCGTCTGTCCGTCCGTCCGTCCGTCCGTCCGTCCGTCCGTCTGTCACCAAGCTGTATCTCATGAACCGTGGTAGCTAGACAGTTGAAATTTTCACAGATGATGTATTTCTGTTGCCGCTATAACAAAAAATACTAAAAATCAAAAGAAATTTAATATTAAGGGGGGCTCCCATACAACAAACGTGATTTTTTTGCTCATTTTTGCTCGATATTGATAATGGTAGCAGGTAGACGCTTAAAATGTTCACAATATATTGAGTACTTATATTATTTACTTAAAAAATAAATAATTAAATTAAAATTAAATTAATATTTAGGGGGGGGGCTCCCATACATTTTTTTTTGCTGTTTTTTATAGATAATGGCACGGAACCCTTCGTGCACGAGTCCGACTCGCACTTGGCCGGTTATTGACCTCTCTCACCATGTTACATTTGAGTTTGACAGCATTTGACTATCCCTGACTATCTGACTATCCGCCTATCCGCCACTGGCATGGCAGCACTGGTCCAGACAGCACAGTATACAGGTTGGCAAGAAAGTCTAGAAATTAAATGATGGCAACATAAGTGACATCTGAGGACATATTAGAGCACTATTGCGTGTTTTGATAGACAATCCAAATATGACATTAAAGAAAACACGCAGTAGTCTGTGAATGTTGCCATCATTTAATTTCTAGAATTTCTTGCCAACCTGTAATGATTTTTTCTACTACGAGACGTACGACTTCTACTACGAGGCCGCGTTCCTCCACGACGACGACGACGAGAGACTACGAGACCGAGAGTAAGTAAATAGTAGCTTTTTTCTTGCATATAGAGGCAACACCGCTATTTTGCGTCCATCTTTATTTGATGTGTGTTGTGCTTGTGTAAAAATTGTTGCAAGATTATATTCGGCCAATTCCTCGAGAAAATATCATAATATTCGTCTAATAATTCATCTATAACATCATATGCCCTTAAATTCGTATTGGTAGGCATAGATTTATTTTATGTTTACCAAAAGTGTCACACAGATTTCATTATCGTTTGCGCTACTAAAGTTTTACAGTAATATCGTCGATTGCTATTGACCTGTGTGTGTTGATTTGAAAAAGCTTTGTGCACTTCGTTGTCCATTATTGCTTTTCTCTTAATAGAATTAAAATTACGTTTATTGCTATTAATATTTTATTTTGGATGGGGCTGTTTAATTTAGGTGAGTTGTTGTGACCGCGTCATTGTTGTGATGGATTAATATTTTGTGTCAGATGAGGTGCGGGAATGGATCGTCTGAATGAACTGCGCGGCTCGGTCGGGCCTGCGGCGGCGGCGGCTGCGGGCGGGTCGCGGGACAGCTCGCGGGACAGCTCGGCCGTGGGCGACGCCTTCCTCACCGCTAACGACACCTCCAAGTACTTCTCTCTGTCAGAAGACGACTCTGCCTTCGATGTGTCCCCTACAAAGGGCGTGAGGCTGTCGGGCGCCGCCGCCAGCACCGCCGAGCGCGACCGCCTCATCAACAGCCTCTCTCCAGTCGGACAAAAAGATGAATTCAAGATAGGCAAGCATATTGAAGCTTCTACTATCCTATCTGGTGGAGTCGACATTTTCGATGATAACGAAAACTCCTATGATGGTGATGAGTTGGTGATTGATGAAAATTTAGATGAAAAGTCAAATCCTGAAACTAAGTGTAAGAACCAGGCTGAAGATAATGCAACTGACTCTACATGTGGTGATGGAGAAGCTGCTATACCTAGCAAGGATACAGAGGTAGTACTACAGATTGATGGGAAAAATGTTGATGCCATCGCCATCGGCAATGGGCTATATCTGTACCGGAGGGAAGGAGAGCAGGAACTCTCGGCCGTGCAGATTGTGGACACAGACCAGCAGCTACCGAGCTTCAAGTTTCTTAAAGTTCGGTAAGTTCACTCAGGGATAGCATTTAAAGCAAACTTTCTGTTGGTAAATACTTTTTACACTTGCTAAGTGTTTCCTTGATAAAAACTAAGTCTCATTAGCTGCCAGTTATTTTGTAATTTCTTTATTGTACTCACATAAAATTATTTCTACACTTCTGGACACATCTATTGGCCCACCTTAGAGTTTAGGTTTCGATGGCCCCTACCTAAATATGATTGCTAGATTGAACAAAAATTATTGATGCAGTTTTAAACCTGAAACCTGATTGTTTTAAATTATTTATTTTTTTTGTTATTAGTTTATCGTGCAATCAGTCTTTGACTATGAGCAGATTTCTTGAGTGATGGTGTTATGTAGAGGTAATTCCCCTTTGGGATTACTCTTTAGTTATGCCCTAAAGGCTGTCCAGCTCTAATATGTTACGTCTTTTCAGGCGCCCCATGTAGGAGGGAATTGTCAGTTGGACTGCAAGTTGGTTGGGGTGTTTGGTAAGGCGGGATTTGTACTGTTTGCTGTAGTACTGTATCTCCTCCTTGACTGTGTTCATGTTTAGATGGTTGTGGACCTCTGCGTTTCTGATAAACCAGGGTGCGTTGGAGATTTGTTTCAGCATAGCATTCTGGGCTCTCTGTATTTTTTGTATGCTTGTGTCACAGGCGGATCCCCATAGTTGTATACCGTACGTCCAAATAGGTTTTAGGACGGATTTGTAAACAAGTAGTTTATTGTCCGTTGAGAGTTTAGAGTTTCTGCCTAGCAGCCAGTACAGCCCCTTATATTTGAGGTTAAGTTGGTCTCTCTTGGTTTGGATGTGTTTATTCCAGGTGAGCCTGCGGTCCAGATGCATTCCGAGGTACTTTACTGAATCTCTGTGTGGTAGTTCGTTTTCACCTAGTTTCACTGGTGGACAGTTCCCTTTGCGCAGTGTGAATGTTACATGAACCGATTTGGATGCACTAGCACAGATTCTCCACTTTGTGAGCCAGCTTTGAACATCGTTTAGACTACGTTGCAGGATTTGTGATGCTTCTTGTTTACACCGGCTTGATGCTAGAATCGCTGTGTCATCAGCAAAGGTTGCCACAGTGAACCCTGGGCTCTGCGGTAGATCTGATGTGAATATTGTATATAGGATAGGCCCAAGCACCGAACCCTGGGGTACTCCGGCGTGTATGTCGTGGAATGCAGATTGTTTTAAATTTGAATTCAGAATACCACCCGACACGGAGGCCCACAAGTCGGATATGCGCCTTGATGTAGGCAGTTGATTTTTTAATAAAAAACATGTTTTATCAAATAAAGGTTTAATTTAATAACGCGTGTTGCCTCCATGGGCATCTACGACAGCTCTCATACGATTAGGCATAGAGTTTATCAACCTCTCTATGAAATTTTGAGGGATCATCTCCCATTCCTCTTCTATGGCAGTTTTCAACTCCTGCATCGTCTGGGCAACTGGCTGACGAGCCCTAACATGTCTTTTTAGCTCGTCCCACATGTGCTCAATCGGGTTCATGTTTGGGCTTCTGGCTGGCCAGTCCATAATTGTGATGTTCCCATCCCGAAGATATTCCCTGACGATGCCGGCCGTATTGGCTCTTGCATTATCATGCATAAAAAAGAAATTTGGACCCACATAGTCCGCGTATGGCATCACGTGAGGTTCTAAGCACTCACGAATGTACCTTTCAGCATTTAATGTTGGTAGCCGTGGTCCCGTAACAACCTCAAGTTGAGTTTTGTCGCTCGCGGATATACCGCCCCAGACAGTCCATGAGCCACCGCCATAAGCAACCCTCTCTTCAAAGCAGCATTGTGCAAAACGCTCTCCCTTACGTCGGTAGACCTTCTTCCTTCCATCATTGCCATGTAACGTAATTTTAGACTCATCAGAAAAGAGTACACGTCTCCAATGCTGCTGAGTCCAATTTAAATGAGTGCGCGCGAAATGAAGGCGCGCTGTTCGGTGGGCTCGCGTTAGTTTGGGGCCATTAGCTGGCTTGTATGGTACCAAATCGCGTTCTTTTAACCTTCTCCGAACAGTTCGAGCGCTCACAGATACTCCGTGGAAGTTGTGAAGTTGGTTTTGTATCTCAATGGAGGTAAGGTGACGATTTCTCAAGCAGGTCGTCACGATGAATCGATCCTGCCTTTCCTTGGCGACGATCAAAGCCGCCAGTCTCTAAGTACCTCCGATAAACATTTCGGACCGCAGATCGACTTAAATAAAGTTGAGCACTGACATTTCTTTGGCTGTGTCCGGCCTGGATAAGTGCCACAGCTTGAGCGGCGACTTCAGGCGAAGTATCCATAGATTATTGATAGAACCTCACCTTAATCTTAAGAATAATTGAAACAAAAAGTAAACTTTAGAAAAAACCGACTTCCACAAACCCTATTTGATTAGATTGAGTTTAATACTAACTGTAACCCCTTATCCCCCCCTCCCTTGGGGAATTAATTTTGTCAAATGCTATATCAGTGCTACCCCACGCGACTAAGGAACCCCTGTACAAAGTTTCATGGCTCTAGGTCCACCGGTTTAGGCTATGCGTTGCCTGCCCGTCAGCCACGCATTGTATTTGTACCTAGTATTGAGCAGATCTGGTGGCCATATGTGGTCTTCATCAGCAGTTCCGCATCACAATATTATGCTTACCATGTGCATTTGCACGAGTTATTATGAAAAACACAAAAATCACTATAGGTCTGCTTATAATATTTGAAGAGTTCTCTCGATTTCTCCAGGATACCATCATCAGATCCTGACCTGGTGTCAATGGGACCACCCTTGAGGTATTACCTATACGCCGAAAAAAGATTTGTTCAAATCGGTTCATAATTGGCGGAGCAATCGCGTAACAAACATAGAAAAAAAAAATAAAAAAAAAAACATACGGGTCGAATTGAGAACCTCCTCCTTTTTTTGAAGTCGGTTGATAAGTAATGTTTGTTGCAAAACCAAAGAGAAAAATCACAATTTCAAGAATTAAATCCAAGTAAACTAATAAAATCAAGTTTTCTTAGTATTTGATTGTTTGATATCAATGAACAGGCTCCAAATTGTCTTTTGTTTGTTTCTTTAAACCCTGTGTTCGAAATTCAAAAAAAGACTATTGAATGAAATTATGAATGTGCCAGGTTCAAAACTGCATAAAAACTTTTTGCTCCACCTAATATAAAGTTTTAGCTAGGACCAAACAAAACTGAAAATGCAAGGTGGGCCAATAGATGTGTCCGGAAGTGTATATTTGACAATCCCCTCTTATTTCAATCAATTCAGACAACATTTATATTCTGGTATTTACTTATTAAATCGTTGTTTTTTTTCAGAGAGAATAATGAAGGAAATTTAGAAGTTTATGAAGAAATAGAAGTAGAGGTGCCCAAAGATGAGGTGAGTGTCGATATTATAGCTTCAACTGTCTATACTTAATTTCTAATGGGCTTGAATTGACCTAGACTTCTGAAGTATAAAAAACAACTAATAATTCAGAGTTTTTTAAACTGCTAACAAGTGTTGTTTTATTTTAGTGCCTTTGAGATAGGAATATTCTAATTGCCAAATGCCCACATCCTCTCTAGAGAACCTAAAGATTGAAACTAATCCTTACGTCTTTACATAATTTCCAGCCTTCAAAGAAACCAGCTGGGACCACACAACAAGCACCAATGAAAGAAATCAGCAAAGTAATAAGTGAAGCTAGCTCCACACACAAGCCTGTAGAGAGAACTAAAAATCTGCCAATAAAGGAAACTGTCCTGGCATCATCCTCCACAGATGCCAAGAAACCTGATGCTGATCTGAAGGTCCAGTCAGATGGTATTAGTGAAATTAACTACAATGGAAAGACAATGAAATTTAATGAGACCATGAAGGCACCACTTATTGGTAGCTTCACACCAATGACATTTCACTCTACACCAAACAAGGAAGGTGTCCCGCTGACGAAGGTAATGGTGGACAAGCAGTTACATCCCAGTAGACACTCTGAAAGTGCCAAAAAGACAATAGAAGTCAACACAGAGAGCTGTAAGCATAAGATATTAGAGACTAAAGACAAGACTGACCTCACCATGGAGATTAGTGATGCAGGCAATACTGTGAAGGTAACTGACCTATGTGACAAAGATAAAGAAAGCACTTGTAAATCTGAACCAGGACAACCTGGTAAAAACCTATTTTCGGATATTGAACATTGTGCAACTGACAATGTTGAGCCAGGAAAAAATAAACCCCAGTTAACATCACAAGACAAACCCAAGATTATGAAGGCATTAGAGAAGGAAGATATTTCTAAAGCGGAACCAAGTCAATTGTATAAAGATATCACTGTGAAAGCTGCTCCAGCTGAATTGAAGACAAATATAACAACAAATGTTGAACGAGAAAACGTTGATAGTGAACAAACTTTAAAAACAGAGGTGATTCACAAGGGGCAGAATAGTTTTCCAAAAGTTGAATCATGTGAAACTAAAAAAGAAAAGACATCTGATTGTAAGACAACCAAAGGTATTACTACGGCTTGTGGTAACAAAGCACATACGTCTATCAAAGAGAAGATAAGGAATGTTTCAGCAGCTGAGAAGACATCAGTAACTGTGGCATGTAGTAGTGAAGCAGATTCATCCAACAAAGACAAAGCTAAGGCTCTGTCTGCAGATGAAAATATATCTGTTCAGAAATTTAATGCTACAGATGTAACTTCTTCCACCACTGAAGTGACATCTACGACTCCTGCGAAAACATTGGGCATGCCTGATGAATATGCGAGTGATAAAAAGGTTCCATCATCCCTCTGTAAACAAAAAACATGAGGCTATAAAATATGCAGTGAATTATACAGGTTCAAAGCAAGTTAATAAAAATGAGCATGCATTGAACATAGATGAAAAGCCTATCAAGCGAATCCCAGAGCAAATGCAACAATCAACATTTATAAAATTGGATCAGAAA